>KQ986890.1:18429-29300 GCA_001598015.1 Dorcoceras hygrometricum
GTACGGTCCTTTCAATCCATATATTCCGATCAGATCAACGACCCTTTGTAAATCGAGAGTCGCTAGAGATCCGATAGCTATGCATACATCTTGGGGATCGAATAGTGACATCGTGACGCGAGTGTAACAAACACATTTACCTAAAACACTTGTAGTACTCTGGCCAGAGATTTGCACACTATTATCCCCTCAGATAGCATAGCAGAGGGTAGTTCGATAGATCACCAGGTCACTATCTATCTGCTTGCTCAGAACATCACAATGTTCCCTACCAATGAAACATGGTACTTCGCATCGCATATACTAGTCTCGAACTCGGGCGGCCTTATCCTCGTTTTGACGGCCCCATCGACTAGGAACATGTTCAGAATACACAGCGACTATTAGATGTGTTTCATGATAGCCGTCATACCCACTATCACATCTGACATACGCTTTAGTGTATTCTAGGTCTTTACTCAACACAATTGTAAATCATTACACACATAATGAAAGTAAAGAATGCCATATAAAAGAATGCGAATATCATATATAAAGATCGTTTGTACAAGAGTCAATGAAAACCCACACGCCACAAGTTGGCTAGTTGGGCATCTACTCTAACATATAGAGCTGTTGAATTCCTTGTCTCTGGGAAACTGCTGCCAGTAGGTTCTCTAAATTTTTGTCGCGCTCTTACCGTTGTACAGTCGGTTTCAGAGTTTGGTTCTCGTAGGCCAATAGTTACTTCTTGGGGATGGTCTCAGTTGTGTACAGTGCTTTTCAGATACAGTCTATTTAGTGGGTTGCTCGCAGTTGATTTCAGTATTTCCGGTTCAGCTACCGTTTTGATCAGACCTTCTTTGGGCTCTGCTAATATTTTTGATACAGGTGTACAGTTACCGCAAATTTCTTTTTCTCCAGCTTCAGTTTTGGCTTCCGATGATGCTGCCAATAAAGATGTACAGATGGATATTGATCGACATGGAGATTCTCCAGATTCCTCTGCTGACTCCTCCTTGCACTTCAGTTCCGATGATATTCCTTTGGAGGATGACACAGCACATAATCAGATTTCTCTACCAATTGTCTCCACCGATCTCACAGAGGCCTTTGCTCAATAACAGGAGCCAATAAGCGGTACGATGGCACGTGGACAATGCTTGAGCAACAACACATAAGGGAGCTGCATGATCCTCCATGCCAAGTATGCGAGGTATATCGTGTTGTGTCTGATCGTTAACCTACGACTCAGCTTACATACAACTTTCAATGATAAACAGAAACGCCACAATATCGAAACACACATGATACTCTATTCCAAGGGCATATCACACAAAAGAGCATCTAGGAATCAACAATCATATTCAGTCGGAGTTTAAAACTTTGAAACGTCATTCACTGATTCTGAAATAGTAAAGTATGCCAAGATAACAGATCAACAATAAACGGTTAATAAGAAACGATATGGCACAATATGTAATGTCATGATATCCTGCCTTATTCCTGAAGGGATATTTATTTTCGGGCCTTAGCTTACAGAGACAATTGATGAGATTACTAATATGAAAGAGAACCACGAACAAATGAAGGGTGCTTTAGGACTGTATATTATTTAATATATGTAGTAAAAGTTTGATTTCATTGATTAAAATTAGGATTATATTACAAATTATTCGATTTGTGAAACAGATCAAATATTATTTTTTTTGAACACAAAACTTGTTAAATCTGTTTACTTGAGTTTGCCAATCTTGCTGGATGCATATCATAAACAAATTAGAGCTCTCGACTGAAGAATACAATATAAACCAAGAACTGAGCTCAGTTGAGAAGACCAGTGGATCTATTCAAAATTGAGAAGAGCAGTTGTACAGAACAGAATAGAACAAAACAGTGCAACAGATGTGAAGCGAACATACCATAAGAGATCATAATTAGTTAAGAGCAATATAGGTCAGGACTTGCGTTTCGTGAAAATTGATAGAATTTAATTTGATTAAGTGAAATCTTTGGAAAAGTAGTAAGATATCGTGGGATTTCATGTCATTTAATCTATAAATTAATTTTTAACTAAATTATAAACTATTTCTTTTTACAAAAAATATTCATCTATCAAATAATATCAGCCATTCACTATATTTGTTTTACCTATATTTGTATATTTGTAGAAATCAACAAACATGTTTATATTAAATTTTTTTTATAAATTTTCATTCCTTAAAATCCGTTCTCTTCAATATCAAAAACAATGACATTGTTTCCATATCAGAAACGATTGCATTCCGCACCATATCCAACTAAATAGAGTGTCTACCGTATGATTAGAAAATATCATAATTAAAGATTATCTGAACATTAAGATTTATCTGATATTCTCTTTCTGATCCATAACTCTATTTTAATATAATGTAGATATTAAAATGATGCATTTTTTACATCACACATTTATTTTCATCTCGTTTAGTTCAAATCTAATACATGTTATATTTGATCGTATACATTATTTGTTTTATATTATGTTTTAGCTCATTTATTATCTTTTATACATTTATATATTTCAATTACGAATTTTATTTTTAGTTCAAAAATTATACTATAGCATTATTATTGTTAAATAAATATTTAAAAATTAATCAAAATAAATTTTAATACATTTTAAAAATAAATTATATTTCTAAAAAACTATATAAAATAAAAAAATGAATCTATTACAATATTTAATAAAATGATAAAATTAAGTATTTAAGTTAATTACTAATATTCTTAATTTTTTTCAATTATATATAAAATAAAGATATGAAATAATTGTTTTAAATTAAAAAAATAAATAAAGGAATACGCCCAAATAAAGCACAAAAAAATATTATGCGCCAAATTTGGTGCTGAGTTTTGGGGGCTGCACTAATTCACCAATTGTCTTTCCGAAGTAGTTTTGGTTGCCTAAAAACAACTCGCTGTAAATATGAAAGAACAGAGATGATCTTCGGATAAACTAAATTGGCGGTACAAAGATCCGGGAAACCACTCATTTAAAGAGCAAGTATCTGCCTGCAAGTCATTTCAGTGTAAGGGTATTCTGCAATGAGGTTAGATACCACAATAGCACTTAAGAACCGCCCTAGATCAGAAATCTAGGCCGTGGCTCCTACTCTTTACCAAAATCAGCGCTGTAGTGTGCACTCGATTCGAGCTTCTTGGCTTCATTCAGTTTCCTCACCGCCTAAAACATAGAAGCATAACAGTTTACATATTATTCATACTAAAGCAGAGCTTATGAATGCATAGTGGACCAATGCATCCTACTACGGGGAGTTTGTCATCTTTGGGACCCCAAACTTTAGGGGATAAATAAACAAGAGATATTTTAGTAAAAGCCAAAAAGGTGTCATCAAAAGTTTAACTAGGTAGAGAAATTGGTTCCACTTGCACCTAAGATTTTGGGTAAATACAAGGCTTGCATCGAATTTAATTCCAAATTTCAGATGTTTTTACCTTCATGAAATCTTCATGGATGACATAATCACGCTCTGCACGAATTGCTGACATCCCAGCTTCAGTGCAAATGTTACGAAGATCGGCTCCGTTGAAACCCTGGCGGCAACAGGTCAATAAAATGACTTATTCTAAAAACATTCAGGAAAAAAAAAAGAAGAAATCAGCTATCCTTAGCTTACCTCAGCAAGTTTCACAACGGCCTCATAATATATTTCTCCATGTTTTGCTATCCCAGCAGCATGGATCTTAAGAATTTCCATTCTCGACTGCTCATTGGGCAGTGGTATTTCAATTTTCCTATCCAATCGACCAGGACGAAGAAGTGCAGGGTCTAGAACATCAGGTCTGTTCGTCGCCATTATCATTTTAACCTGCACATGTCGTACAAGAATGCCAATGGTTCCCTTTGGTTTTCTCAAGTAGCAATGAAATGAAACCAACTAAACTTGCTTCTATGGTCAATATCGAATCAAACCTTTCCAAGCTGATCGAACCCATCAAGCTGGTTCAGCAATTCCATCAACGTCCTTTGAATCTCACGGTCAGCACTTGTCCCTTCACTGAAACGACGCCCACCAATGGCATCAATCTCATCCATAAAAATTATGCATGGCTATATATGAAGGAAGTGATCATCTTTTTAGTGGATCAAATTTGGTTAATCAAACTCCTAAGTAAAAGACAAAAGCAGGAACTCTATCAAATCATCACCTGATGATCACGGGCATAACCAAACATTTCCCTAATCAATCTTGCGCTCTCACCAATATACTTGTCAATTATTGCACTTGATACAACCTGAAGAAGTACAACTATAGGATTCCGAATTTCAAAGATAACAAAAGATATATCGAAGTATGAGAGGATACTAAGTTCGCACCTTTAAGAAATTGGCATCTATGTTGCTAGCGATTGCTCTGGCCAACAACGTCTTCCCAGTTCCAGGAGGCCCATACAGAAGTACACCCTAAAAATATCCACGTGATTAATGAAGTCAAAAGCCAGATAAACATGAAACTCCTCCACGGCGTGACATCAAATAGTTACCTTGGGAGGTTTAATGCCAACCCTTAGGAATAGTTCAGGGTTCATTAAAGGTAATTCTATAGATTCTCTTAGTTCTCGGATTTGATCTGAAAGACCACCTACAGCAGAATAACTCACATTCCCAGGATCTTCATGAAGCATATTATATACAACTGGATCAACCTGAGTCACACAAAGTTGGGTTGACTAATCAACCTGAAACACAGCCAGCATCCTGCCAAAACCAAGCACTTGCATATAGCACATCCATGTACCTCACGAGGAAGTGCTCGCATGATTGTGAGCGTGGTCATATCAAGAACAACCCTTGTGCCTGCTGTAAGTTTCTCTTTATCAACCTTATTGCGGCAACCCACTACATACCTTGGTCCGCTGCTGGCTTTCACTATCACTGAATGGATAGCAAATAATGTCTGTGTCAGTGAGTAGTCCGAATAAGAAAATAACGAAAAAAGCCCGAATCTAGATAAATGGAAACAATCAGATAAAGTCACAAGCAAACTGTGAAATAAGAACTATTTTAATCGTTAAAAAATAATTAGTCTTCACAGTTCCAAAAATTGGGTTCAAAACACCAGGAAGATAGAAAGGCATTGGTTGTGACAATGAAAGTCGAACGCAGCAAACATTTCATAAGTTTAGAGATAAAAGAAAGAGTCGTCATACAGCGTTCATTGTCCAAAGGCCTTAGAACTTCGCCTATGATTTGCCCAACACTCTGTAGTGACTTCAAGTCATCTTCAGTTTTAGCATATTCCTTCTTCGTAGATCTCAAATTTTCCCGTACTACAGTAGTGAGAATGGTCATTTAGTCACTGATTTTTGTAAACAATCTTCAATACTGTCAAAATTGTATTGAAACAGAGCACAAGCAAACAACCAGTCAAAGAAGAATGACCACGAAATTCCATCTTTTACTAACTGCCAGTGTTCTAAAACTCGGCCTAGGCGGCCGCCTAGGCGCTAGGCGGTGATCCACCGCACTGAAAAGTGCATGATCGGCCGACCTAGGCGGCAAGTAGGATTAATCGGCCTAGGCGCCGATTAATAGCGCTAGTCGGCGTAGGCGCCCGCCAAATTGGGCTAGTCGGCCCATACATTGCCTTTTTTTTACAAATTTTAAAGCCCAAAATGAAAGCCTGTTATGCGAAAAAAATAACCCAAGAAGAAATATTGGCCCTAGCGACAGAGACAACGACGATAACTTACAGCTACAGAAACAACGACGCCAACTTACAGACCCCGTGAAGAGACAACGACGCCAACAGATTAGGAACAGAAGGCTAAGAGGTTCGTTTCCTATTGAACTGCCGGGGCTGATTTCTTCTGCCTTTTTCTGTTTTTCATGTTTGCTGCTGTAAATGATATAGAAGGAGGTCTGAAGGTGGGAGCCGTTTAGGAATAATTTGTGTGTTTTACTACTGTGTAGGAGTAATTTATGTGTGTTTGAATATTTTTTTGTTGGTCCTGACTGTTGGAGACTATTATCTCTGCCTTTTTATGTTTGTTGCTGTAAAGTTAATCCTACATGCACACTGACACGTAACTCACCAGGATGGCAGGATGTGAAAATATATTTGGAGCAAATAGTGAGTGGAGCAAATAGTGATCTGCACGATTCTAATAACTTGATTAGGCAAATTAAAAAAAATTATGATTGAAAGACATAATTTATGTTCCAGACTACACTTCATACCCACTGTTTGAGATGTATCATGTATGCTTTACCTTGAAACCAGCTTTACCTTGATTACTATGGTTTTTGGCTAAGTGAGTGGCAGTGCACTTAATTTTGTTGATGAATATGATATTTTTGTTGTGATATCTTTCCACTTTGAATTTGTGAGTTCCAACAGCAACAGGTAACAATGGCAAGCAATCTATCTTCGACAGCATCCGTCACTCAACCAGAATCTGGGATTCTTAAGAGAAAGTCCCATGACATCGGATGGGAGTTTGGAATGTTGATTGATCCGAAAAACCTTGACAAAGTTAAATGCAAATTGTGTGGGAAAGTGATGTCGGGGGGAGTGTATAGAATCAAAGAGCATGTAGGAAATATACCTGGAAATGTATCTGGTTGTCAAAAAGCATCTCAAGAAGATCGTAATAAGTGCAAGCAAGCTATTTTAGAAGCGAAGAACAGAAAGAAGAACAAAGGAATGGAGGAGGAAAAATGTCGGGCAGAGGTGAATGTGCCTAGGCGGCGCCTAGGCGCTAGGCGGTGATCCACCGCACTGAAAAGTGCATGATCGGCCGACCTAGGCGGCAAGTAGGATTAATCGGCCTAGGCGCCGATTAATAGCGCTAGTCGGCGTAGGCGCCCGCCAAATTGGGCTAGTCGGCCCATACATTGCCTTTTTTTTTACAAATTTTAAAGCCCAAAATGAAAGCCTGTTATGCGAAAAAAATAACCCAAGAAGAAATATTGGCCCTAGCGACAGAGACAACGACGATAACTTACAGCTACAGAAACAACGACGCCAACTTACAGACCCCGTGAAGAGACAACGACGCCAACAGATTAGGAACAGAAGGCTAAGAGGTTCGTTTCCTATTGAACTGCCGGGGCTGATTTCTTCTGCCTTTTTCTGTTTTTCATGTTTGCTGCTGTAAATGATATAGAAGGAGGTCTGAAGGTGGGAGCCGTTTAGGAATAATTTGTGTGTTTTACTACTGTGTAGGAGTAATTTATGTGTGTTTGAATATTTTTTTGTTGGTCCTGACTGTTGGAGACTATTATCTCTGCCTTTTTATGTTTGTTGCTGTAAAGTTAATCCTACATGCACACTGACACGTAACTCACCAGGATGGCAGGATGTGAAAATATATTTGGAGCAAACAGTGAGTGGAGCAAATAGTGAGTGGAGCAAATAGTGATATGCACGATTCTAATAACTTGATTAGGCAAATTAAAAAAAATTATGATTGAAAGACATAATTTATGTTCCAGACTACACTTTATACCCACTGTTTGAGATGTATCATGTATGCTTTACCTTGAAACCAGCTTTACCTTGATTACTATGGTTTTTGGCTAAGTGAGTGGCAGTGCACTTAATTTTGTTGATGAATATGATATTTTTGTTGTGATATAGACTTGATACATCACTGCATACTACGGCCTTTTTGTTGAATCCCTACTTCTACTACAAAGATAGTTCTATTGCTCTTCATGAGGAGGTTGCAACTGGAATTTTTGAGTGCATTGAGGTTTTGCATGCCGATGACTTTGAACTACAAGATATAATTATCAATAAGGAATTTGCAAAATATAAGGACAAGATTGGTTTATTTGGAAAAGCATTGGCAACAAAAGCATGTGAAAGCAATGACGATACATTTGATCCATGTACATGGTGGAGTACCTATGGTGCACACACACCTAACTTGCTAAGAGTGGCATTGAGGATACTTTCATTAACTACAAGTGCATCTGGGTGTGAAAGAAATTGGAGTGCATTTGAAGGAGTAAGTTTAAACTACAAACTAAAGTATTGATTTTCAAATTATGTTCATGACTTCATGTTATTTACTACAATATTTATTATTTACTTTTTTGTTTTGTAGATTCATACAAAAAAAAGAAACAGAGTGGATGTCAACAGGTTGAACAATCTCGTATTTGTCCAATTTAATGCTAGAATCTAGATTGTTGAACAAACAAAAACGAGAGAAAGAAAGGAATGTTGACGTTCTTCTTGCAAAAGATGCTTCAAATGCACAAGGTTGGATTGTGGATGGTGGGGAAGAAGATGAAGTCGAACCAGGTACAGGGCTTACTTGGCAAATAATTGATGATGCAAGTGGAGCAAATGAAAACCTACAACCTCGAAGAAGTTCTAGAGTGAGAGAATTGCACGAGGATGATTTTGAATCTGAAGAAGATGAAGAAGAACACAATGACGACATTGAGTTTGTGTCCGATGAAGAACAAGTTGTTGAAAATTATGGAGAAGAAGAAGTGGAATAAATTTGTAACTATTAATTGTGTGAATTAGAATTCATTTTAAATTTTATGTTGTTGGATTCGAGTAGCATATGTCTTATTTACTTTAGACCGTGGAATCCGCCTAGCGGCGCCTAGTCCCCGCCTAGGCGGCCTAGGCGCTAGGCGCTAGGCGCTGGCCTAGCGCCCGACTAGCGCCTAGCGAATTTTATAACATTGCTAACTGCCATATATACATGTGCAAATCTAAACTTGCAGATAAGCTAGTCCAACATCCGAAATATCACAAGTAATGAAGTACTCCATCATAAATTGAGAACTATAAACTCCAACTGTATGAATACACACATAGATGGATCAGCATCTCTACACCCAAAGACAAAATCTCCCAACCAACAGCTAAATGAAATAAAAAAAACTAAAAGAAGCTTTTCTGCTGAGTGAATATGATAATTCGATCTAGCAATTACAAAGCTTGCTCCTGGAAACCCAATGAAGTCATTGCCACATCAATGCAGGTAGAGATTACACAAATGAACTACCAGTACAGACCAATTATATCTAAGTTTCATGACTAATGTGTGCGATATCTCAATCTAGCTCAGCAGCATTATATAACCAGATTCCATAGTCAGCACTAAACGGAAAACCCTAAACCTCCAAACCCGTAACTTCATGGTTTCAAAAGAAAAAAGAAAAACTTAAAAAGGACTGAATGTTGTATGCTTCATGTTATTGAAAATAAACCCTCACAATACAACATAAGATTGCAGGAAAATTTAATAAACAACTCTAAGAATTTCAGATAGCATGATACTATAATTAATCAAAAATCAGCTCCGACCAAACGAAATAATGTTACACATCAAATTAGGTTTTAAGAGAGCGAAACCGGATCGAACGCGGCCTTCGAGTTCTTTATGGTGAAGAAGCTTTTTCCGGTAATCCGCTATCGCAGATTTCCGGCGGCCTCCGTCGTCGCTCTCGCTTGCCATTGCCGCTCACTTCTTTCTTCCTTTTTGGGTGAACAAACTTGGTCCTATGATTCAGCTTAATGTGCAAGGAAGGTGCCGTTTTGTACTGTCGAGTTATGGAGATTTGGCATACATTAGACGAAGCCCGTTATAAAGCCCAATGCTCTGGAGTCATTAACCTAGGTGGGCCTTAAATCGACCATATGACCCAAATACTGACTAGGCATGCACAAAGTAACAAAAAGCAATCTCGTTTAAACTTAAATACTTGAACTAGACTAGAAATGAAGGTCGGATAAAATGTCTAGAAGGAATACGCGTCTTTATAAAGTTCGAATTATTTGAACTTTAAATCCATATATTTTATAAATTAAAAAAAACATTAATAAAATAAATATTACTCTAAATAAACTCTTCATTTTTATTTTAATAGAAAATTATTATTTCTTTATAATTTCTTTAATTTAGAGATAATTAAAGTAGGAGAGAATTTGTACATTTTTTGTGTATTTTACAATTAAGATTACAAGTCTATTTATAGGTAAATAAAATGATTAAAATAATAAAAATTCTAATCACTTCATTTAATATTTAGACATCCAACAACATACAACTAATAATAACCATCTAATTATTTCATAATGTCTGGCCCGATGCACAATACAGAGATCAACCACGCAATAAACAACGACGGAAGCATTTAAAAGTGGCTAAAATTTTTCACATTGGCCTGAATTAAAAAACATAATTTAAAAATACATTGATATTCAAAATATTGGTTTCACAACAGCTCAAAAGCTAAACACTAACAACTTCATACACAAATACAACAATCACATAACAAACATCGAGTGTCTCCCAAACAACAAAACTATCAAATCAGCAATAGAACATCACATCCTTACGGGACATTCCCCTGTGACGACTCTATTACATAGTCATACAATATACATAAGTGGGACACTCTATTTACCTCTCTGGGCACCGCTAGTTGAGTCATCTCAACGACCAGCTGAGAAACCTTGGTAACCTGAACAACACAAAGATAACCAAACAACCAGTCCCAGAGGGACATGTGGTCAAACCCTAGTACGGAGAGCAATACAAACAGCAAATAGATGGCAACAGATATAAATGCACGTGCTATGCATGAGACAACATGATACAAAGGCAGCAGGCTACAACAGATCAAGAAGCCAAAGGATCTCAAGAACAAGCTCAATAGCTGTCAACAGATCGAACAAGAGGTAAGTGGCCACGAAGCATGTGAGAGCGTGGTAGCTATCCACTCGTCTCAACACACGGTACCAGAGCATAAACAGATCACTCAACCTGCTGTGCCAAAGCTCATGAGAGCGTGGTAGCTATCCACTCGTCTCATAGTGGCTAACAGATAACCCAGCAGGAAGATGAGGAGCATGGTA
>KQ986891.1:9241-24236 GCA_001598015.1 Dorcoceras hygrometricum
GAAACCATTTTTATAGCAGTTATACTGAAAAGAAAACAGACATTCATTACTAACTATATATAAAATAAACGCTAAGACATAAAACATGGTCGTTTAGTTTTATGAATTACCCTCCCACTATTTTAACGATTTCACCACCCTCTAATGAAATCGAGAAAACAGGTTTCTTTAGTTGGTACACGGAGCCCAATCAAGCGACCATGGACCCGAATAATATCAGTCATCCATGACCCCCGAAAGGTAGTTTTCGATTGCAACCGGTGCAACCTCCATGTATTTACCTCACGTCCAGTAAGGGCCCAATAATATGACGCCGTTTACTATCACGTGTCAAGATTGACCCATCAATGTTGAGTCGTGAAGGACGGTCCCCTTAACGTCCCCAATAATATGAGCCAACGTTAAAGGGAGTTCCAGCCGACTCACAACAATTGTCAATGGCGTGGACAGCTTTCCGGCATACATGACCCCCTCAATAATATGAGTCGGGCCATGTATACGGGTAGCATCGAAGTACACCCATTGTTGATGGAAGGTAGAGAAATTTAAACAATTTTAAATACCCTTTAGTTTATCGAATAAACGTTTTATCTTGATATAAGTTTTAAATCAAATTTAAAACGAGGGTTTTATTTTTGAAAAATTTTGGTCTCATGCATATTTAAATCTAATTTAAAACATGCAACATGCAGATTCAATTAATCTATATATCAACATATATAAACAAATATTGGGATGATCGATCGCGAGAGCTATGCGGTCCGTGGTTTCCAGTCGCGGACCTGGGTCCAATTCTAGGGGTAATGCAATATGCAATGCAATCCTATTACAAAGCTTTCCGGTTTTACAGATTTTCGGTCTTCAATATCTTGATCGTCATTGTCCACCGTCTTCGGATGTCCTCCCACTAAATCTAGTAATTTACATTTAAATTAACCATGACATACAAGGGGTACATTTATCAAGGGGTGGGAACGGGCTACAAACAGGCTCACTTCAAATGATAATCAAATATTTACGAACCGAAATCATACAAAACATATCGCATACACCTAACAAATTGGGCACGGCTCTCGATCACCCCAATCATGCAGATAATCTAATTAACATGCATAATTTAATCTAATTATTTATCGCAAAATCATAGTTTAATCATAAAATCGCATTTTATAATAAAATCGTATTTTGTCGATAAAATTGAATTTTAATAAACAAAATCATATTTCATTATAAAATCATATCTTATAATTAAAATCACATTTCACTAATTTTAATTGTATCAAATTGGGCTTAAAACAATTCTAGGCCCAAAAATCTTAAAATTTCAAAATCGACCAAAACGGGCCCGACATCGCATATCGGCCCGAAAACTTCACGGGCTGCCCGGGACAGGCCCGAACCAAATCCTAGAAGAAATCAGCCGTCACGACATCGCCGGAGCTTCGCCGGAGCGGCGGCAGGCCGGCGGCGCCGCCACCACAAAACTCGCGGCGACAGCGCGCGCGACGCCGCGCCAAGCGCGACGCAACGCCATGCGCAAATTGCACGGCCAGCGCGCATCGTGCGCCGATCGTGGCGCAACAGATTGCGCCATGGCCTGCCTTCGCATGTGGCCAGCAAGCGATCCAGGGCCGGCCATCGTCGAGACTCCATCGTCGCAAGTGTGCGGCCAGCGGCGCACAGCAGGCCGGCCTCCTCCGCGTCAATCGTGCGGCCAGCGCACGACAGGAGGGGCGACAGCGTGCGGCCAGCGGCCGAGATCCATGCGCAACACGCCGCCTAACATCGGCACAACATCTCGCAACGATTGTGAGAAGCGGCGCCCATCCATGTGCGGCCAGCGCGCATGTACCGCGCGCGTTTATGCGTGCGGTGGGGCGCCGCCGTGTGCGGCGGCGATTCCAGCCGGAATTTCGATTCCGTTTTCGTTTCGATTCTGAAAAACAAGATGTTAGATACAATAAAGCATACTGTATTGATCAGATCCGAAAACCTGGCTCTGATACCAATCGGCACAACATCTCGCAACGATTGTGAGAAGCGGCGCCCATCCATGTGCGGCCAGCGCGCATGTACCGCGCGCGTTTATGCGTGCGGTGGGGCGCCGCCGTGTGCGGCGGCGATTCCAGCCGGAATTTCGATTCCGTTTTTCGTTTCGATTCTGAAAAACAAGATGTTAGATACAATAAAGCATACTGTATTGATCAGATCCGAAAACCTGGCTCTGATACCACTGTTGGGATCCGGATCACGCCTCCCGGTGGGGCAGCGGAAGAACGAAAAACATATGCCGGGAGACGATCAATACGATAAACAATTCAACAAACTATGACATTCATAGGGTGTTTTTGTAGAATACCTTGCTGGCAACTCGTGCCTGGCTCCGACCGGTTTCGTAAAGAAAACGGCACTTCACGGTAGACTGCGGTAGATAACGCCAATCAGGTCCACGACCGGATGCGAGACTCCTTCGTCAGCCTGCACTAGAAGGCCTGACGAGATCGGCGCGGACGGATTCTCCTCGAAAAGTTGGGCATCTACTCTAACATTCTGCTCACTGCTACGCTCTATTCTGAACTAAACTGATCCTGTCCGAGCTGGTCTCTCCTAGCTGGTCCCCGAGCTGATTTCTTCTTTGATTATGTGTACTTGCTTGTGATCTTCCTCCACGACGGCATCCAAGAGTTTGTGATCCTCTAGGATATCTTCAGAATTTAAGGTTCCTCCTTGCTCTCTGTGATCGAATGTATCTAACAGCATGTGATCTTCTACACTTGACAAATCTTGCACCAGTGATAATATCCCTTCTTTTTTGAATCATCTAATCACATATGTTCTTCATCTGATCTGATTCTACTTTCACTGGACCGCTATACTTCCAAGTTGAACTGAACCTTCTCTTGCTCCAAGCTAGTTAACCAGCTTGGATGTCCTTTGCTGGACCAGCTCGGACGTCCACTCACTGTACCAGCTTGGATATCTTCTACTAGACCAGCTTAGGCATCCCCTCACTACTCCAGTTTGACATCTTCTCAATCTGTACTTGGTTCGACGCTATCAGCTCTCATCTACAGTTCTCATCTTGTTCGCTGCTAAGCTGCTACAGTACTTTTCATCTTCATCTTCATCTTCCACATCATCCACAATAAACCCATCTCTCTTATAAGCATCTAGTTTAACCAAATTCCCTGATCTAATTTTCCTCAATCCGAGCTTGTTTGTCCTTCACCCGCTTGCTTCTACGCTGCTCTAATTATGACGGGCTGCACAGTTGATTAAACTATTAGAAACATACGAACAGGTTTTGTGTTGATCAAAATTCAGATATGATCTGTTTTATAGATCCAACAAGTTCAGATGCGAGCTAACTAGCTAATTTTTTGGTTATATTGCATAATCAACTCGAAGTCTTCTGGCGGATAGTCTTCCAGTTGTAAGAAGAAGAGGCGTAGAAGTTTGGAACTTTCAGAAACAAATTATGTTATTACATATTTACTTTTCAGCATTTACTTGCACCGATTACTCGAGATTTTTCTGCACAAACTTTTTCGTTGCTCAAAAGTTTATATTATATTAAAACTGAGACTCAAATGGCAACTCAGCTGATCTGGTAAAACAGTTTCAAAACAAATTATTTCGAAAGAGTTTATTCACCCCTCTAAACTATTTTCCGATCCTATTATATATTCAAAAGAGTTAATCCACCTTTCTAAATTCTTTCATGATCACACAGAGATACTTTATTTTTGTTATAGTCACTTTATTTGTAAATAGATATTGTCATTTTTCTTTCAAATAAGAAAAATATGACCAAGCGAACTTGTAAAATTTCACCGACTTATGAAAATTATGAGCTTATATTGTATCATGACATATGGAACATTCAGATTTCCAGGTTTAGAAAATATCTTATTTGTTGGATACTAAAGTTGACACAAATTCTTCTTACTTTTAGATAATGTGATTCCGCTTATCAAAATTAACATATTTTAAAAGTAAACTAAAAACATTGGATATTTAAGATTTCAATTTAAATATAATATTACAATTTATACTTGCACTCCAAAAATTATTAAACACAATTTTGACCTGACAAACTACCTTACTATTAGTTTCTAAATTTCTCAAAATATTATCTCTGGTCATATATCTATAGACGATAAAATATATATAGCTCTGTTACGAATTTTGCATAAATTAAATGAAAATATGAAACATATTAACTAATATACTAGTAAATATGCAATATACATAATACTTTATCGAATAACTTTGAAAAAATATGATATTATTCATAACTAATCATTTAGTTTTATTTTACACAAATAAATTTTGTGTTAGTTATGCATAATTTTTTTAAAATTAAAAATCACACGAAAATAAAAATGAAATTTAAAACAAAAAATAAATTGGTTACAACATTTAATACTTTTATGTTTTTCATTAAAAAGTTTAGTTATTTGCATAGTTCACGTCTAAAAATACTGAGTATTTTAAACTCACATGGAAAGAAGTAATTATAAGTTCAGAAAGATTTGGAAGATAAAAAAATTAATTGAAACAACAAGATCCTTCTTTTGTCCCTTCCAGGCGATTGGAAAAGAAAGAACTGGTCAATATATTCAAGAAAATTACGTATTTACAAAATACTATCTCAATTCATCATATTTCATCAGATCCGGGTGTGATAAGGTTCTGAAGGATGAACCGGATATGGACAGTTCCAATAAGATTTCATTCTTAAACAAAAATTCATTTTTTGCTTTATTTCATCTATTCCATGACTGGAACGGGTGAGGATAGACGTTACACTGCGATTTTGAATCAGAAGAGAGATTTCAAGAAATGACAGATCTATCCACTCTATCAATAACCGAGCCGGATCTGGTGGATTAATTTATCCTCAAATTTAGGAAATAAAGCATCATTGCATTTTATTACGATAAAACTCTTATTATTAGACTAAAAGCTAGTTGTTAACAAAAGTACAACTTTATTTTTTATAATGTAATAATACATAGTACACTGTCAAGATACAATTTTATTTTTCATATATATGATAATGCAGGATGCACCTATAATGTGCATTAGAATAGACTAATAAGCTCATGAGTTCAAGATATGCATATCTAACTGCTGATATTATTTCATATTCCTTGAGATCAATCTACCTCGCTGATGTTATCTCATAGCCTTACGATCAATCTTATACTTTAACCTACCACTATCTCTGTCCCAGTAAAAGATAAGATAGTATTAATTATTAAAATGATATTGCTCTTTTACGATCTACCTAACCAACCATATTAAATGACACTTCAACAACCCAATATACGAAACTTCCCAAAAGTTCACTCTTCCAACTATTCTCACTCGTTCACACTTTAACTTAACGAGTGAAAATGATAAATTGATTCAGTTCAATAAAATTATATTTAAAAAGTCATTTTAAAAAATGATGCACATGAAGAAAATGAGATTTAAGTGTATGAATATCTTATTATTGACTTTACAAAGTAAAAGATCTACGGGCTACAAAAAATTGTTGAAATATACCTTCATAACTCAATTGGAGTGTTAACATTTGGGTTGCAAACATCATAAGTTGGCGAGATATTAAATTTACCAATGTTGCTAGAGCTGGTAAGCATTTTTTTGGACTGACATTTTATGGTAGCCAGTGAAAATTCACTACATTGACCAAGTTAATCTACTTTTTAATATGTGCAAACGGCACCATTTGCATACACAGCACAATATGCAGTTTTCCCTCGGTAGAGGATCTCTGTCTAACATAAATGCAGACAACAATATTTCATTATAAAAACTAAATCGTCAGTCAATTATTCTCTTCTTATAAAGTTGATGACCATCTCAAATTCCAACAATCATCAAAAGAAAGCGCAAGTAGCTGAATACATCACCAAGTTTGCAAGAATCAGGACACAACATAAACGACAAGACAGATTGGGTCATCACTCCTTGTTCAAACATTCTAGGCATCGGCAAATCTGCAAGTCAAAGGCAACATATATCAACGACAAGAAAAACCTCAAGGCAGGTCGAGCTTTGTTCAACTTCATGTTGTTTTGACTTTAAATTTTTTTTTAATGCTGAGAATAATTGCGTGGCTCCAGAAAATGTATGTGAAATTGTTTAGTATTTTGCAAAAGACGAATAACGTAGTGAAATGCTGAGGTTTCAATAATATGCATCGATATTGCTTTGAAAACTTGATCCGATATAATATACCATGTTTGATTTTAAACTTAAGATAATATATACATTGGAACCTCGAGATGTGATGAAACAAGGTCATTGGGTTTGGCAAAAACAAACACAGCTGGATAACATCTTACCCCAACTCAGAGAGCTTTACGTGAGACTCAGCATAATCTGCAAAGAAGGCATCCTCATCCTAACAAACAGTACATTACAAGTCAGAGAAGAAAATTGCTGACAGAAAGAATGCTAGAGTGTTTGGATGTTAAAGACGCATACTGCAGCATATTTCTCTACGAGTGGGCGGAAGGCAGGGTCGGTAAGAAGTGCCTTGTCTGATGGCAACTGCAAAAGCCCTTCTTTCTCTCCACTCAGAAGCTCCCTGTTTATTACCAGATACATAAACAAATAAGTCAACATGCAGGCCAATATAATTGGGTCCTTCAGACAAACAGACTAAATCTAACACAGTTAAAGCAATTGAGAGACAGATAGATTTACTTGAAGTAAGAATTATCAAAGATAAGGGGGTTTGCAGTCCACGGTCCCTCAAATCCAGAGCGTTCCTTATGACATCTTCCCTGTTTGAACAAGGATGTACCCGATTATCAGCAAGGGAGAGTTCATGTATATCCTGGTAGTACTTACTAAATGTAAGATCTGAAGCAAATGCAGACCAGAGTGTGGCCACCAGAGAGTACAACAATATCTTGATCACTCATTCCCATGTGTTTGACAAAAACATCCCTCAAATGATCAGATCCTAGTGAAGGCAAATGAAGAAAATATCAAAGATGGAAACGTTTACATAACAAGCAAAAACATGATACGACTGAATATTAACTCAAAAGTATCTTAATTTTCATTCTAAATCTTAAAAAATTCCACGTAGAGCAGACGTTCTAGCTCACCCTTGGTAGCATCAGGCAAGCGACCTTCCAAAGGAGGTTCCAACTTGTCCTAAAGTATTAGAACATACAATAAACAGTCACTGATTGTGTAATAAAACAACAAGTGAGCATCAATTTAAAATGCAAATAATTCCATAAGACAGATTTTCAAGATGCTTTGAACAATTTCACAGCTAGAAAATACACAATATTCGCAAGTGTGCATGTTATTGAACAAAAATAGGAAAAAAAAAATACAGCTGAAAAGCTTCACTTACAGGCCTTCCTGGGTGGAAAGGAACTTCAGGCCCTCCAGTGATTTCAACAGCAACAACAGCAGCCAACTACGAAAAATGGACATAAAAGATTCCATTATGTATCAACCAACTATACAGCGTTGAAGTCCACAAAACAATCAGATAAATAAAGTACCTGATAGAAATCAGCATGAGAAAGGATGGGGAATTGCTCCTTAATAGGCTCCAACAGCCTAACAGCAATGTCAATACCATTGTTGGCAGTATGAGCTTGCTCGACCTTGAATCTCATGGTTCCAAAAGGACCTCCTGTCTTGCTCAACTGATCATAAGTCCCTGCAGAGTGCCATCTGCAGTCCCAATGTACCACATTTCCATGAGTAATGACAAACTATCTTCACATTCACCAGAAACAAGTGATTGCTTTCACAAAATGAATCTTAGATAACAATAACTACAACACATCTGCCAAACCATGGACATAAGATACTTGTAAAACACAAACAAGCTTATCACGAAAACAAGATTCATGGCACACATAATAAGGGGTAATACAGCTACTCCATTCACCCACATGTTAAGCAACATTGATAGTTTCAATACCCATGTGAATTAGACGTGTAGACGTGATTGTTCGTCAAAACACAAACACAAATTTCAAGAATTCCTAAGTTTTCCGTACAATTAGTTTACGTATTTGGAAACCAACAACGGCACTATAGTCATTTAATTGGGGCCTCACAATTGGAATGATAAAAGAGTTAACCGTATCAAAGGGATGTATTTCTTCATATACACGAATTGCTTAGACTGTAAGTAGATCTTAAAACCATAATCACCAAATCATCAGTTCTCCGTAAAAAGTGTACTACTAAACAATAAAAATTAGAAAACTGAAAAGCAGAAAGTGTAGTGGTTAAGTAACACCACCCGAGACGGAGCATGAGAGGAGCACAATTCTTCTCAGCGATGAAACCCCTGAGCTTCTTCCTGGCTTTCTCAACAGCCTTCAGATACTCCTCACTCACAGTTGGATACTTCTTCACCATTTTCGCGTCTTCCTGTAATCATATTAATTCCAATCACGCAAAAAAAGAAAATAATCAGAAACGTCATTCATTAACTCCATCACACACGAAATCACAGCTTATTCACATAAAGTTACACATACATACAGAAGTATCCACACATAAAAATAGTCGACATCAACCAAAAAGAAGAAAAAAGAAAAATGGATCTACAATAAAAGCCAGATCGTGGAATCAATCCTTCAACTCATCTAACCTTAAATGGACAGATCCAACGGTCCCGAACGCAAACGTATAAACCCTAGCTGAGAGACGCTGCGAGTGTGGAGAGCACAAACCGAGGAAGGGATGAGATGTGTGAGAGTTATATTTATAGTGGGTAATTACAATGATTTGATCGGTGAATATAAGCCGTTGGATGCTCGGATTGAGATGAAGGCAGATAGTACCGTGTGAAATGAGCAGCGGAGATTGGTCTTCACGAATCGATGTTTGGTGGGGACATTTTTTAATTGGATGTAAACGAGGACCGCGCAGGCCGTACTATTCTGTCTGAATATTAGTATAAGTGAAACGACCAAAAACCCCCCACTACGTTTTCTTTTTTATCAAATTGGAATTCTTCGTTTTATATCATTTTGTTCTGGTTTTGTAATTTTGACTATCACGTTATTTCTCAAAGTTGCAAAAATTGTATATAATGTTAGTTGAGTTCTTTTTATTTTATTTGGACAGAATTGTGTGACTGTTTGTTTCATTTCTATTAGTTATTATAAGACGCTACTTATTTTAAATGGTATATATATTACAATTTGTTGGCCCACAAAATTAAACATCAGTAGATATAATTATATATGAGATAAAAATTTTCAGATTAATTTTTTTTTTCTTATAGATCAAATTCACCTGTCCTCCGTACCTAAATTATATTAATTTGCCGGTAACTTCTGGCCATCAAGTGAACAAGCGATTTTCCCTCTTTTTGTAAAGGGAAGTTAACAAATTAATCAATGAGCCTATTATTTTCCCGAAATTTTGGACTACCCTTGAGGGTACGAAAGGAAACGTAAGGATTGTACGTGTGAACATGATGTCTTCGGAGTAGATTCCATTTGAATTGTCAACCTTTGGAATGGTAGAGCCGTAGATTAACATATAATGATTAAAATATACTCGATCGTTTCCTTCCGTTCCAATTATGCAGTTTAATTTCTAAATTTATTAGTAACGTTTTTACTTTTTATAAATTTTTGTCCCAAATTTGACTATTTAATTAGTTCAGAAATTACATAATAAACTTATATTCTAGACACTTTTTTAACATATATGAAAATACAGGAGTATACAAATTTTGGATGGAGAGAACACAAACAGATACTGAATATATATAAGTAGTGAGTTTTTTAAATAACGACTTTTTATAGAGTCGTCGAACTTTCATTTACTAAATTTCATAGAGTCGTAAAATTTACTCCGGATTGATTTTAAAATATTTTTATAAAGTAGTTACCTTTTCATTCATTTCAATAGATTTGTATAAGTAAAAGTAGTAAAGAAAAATCTAATGTTTTAAAATATATTATAAGTATATTGAAATATTTTTAACTAATGTGATCATTTATAAATTTTTTAAAGTATTTATTCGACATTATATGTTGGAAGACATAATTGTATTATAGATAATCCTATATAAAGAATTAAAAACGATGTATGTCTATTCAAAATGTTAATACATAATTAAATCTGTTTATTAAAACTAATTAGTATTAATTAAATTGTATGACTACTAAAATTTATAACTTTCATATATGGCGTAAGAAATTTATTTAAAAAATTCATAAATATAATTCGAGACCCTCAAAATTTTGAAGGTTACATATTTATAAATGAAAGGTATATTATATTACTTTTTAAAAATTGTCAAAGAAATTACGAATTATTGTGTTTGTGTTTTAACAATGATAATACTAATTATATTATTATTATTATTATCATTATTATCATCATCATCATCACATCATCATCATCATCATCATCATCATCATCATCATCATCATCAATGATAGGATTGGAAGTGTATCCATAGGAGTGAATAAATATGCTTAAAAAACTTTAGCTAGGTTCAATGGACTTAACAACTCAACTTCGGTTGCTAGTCTGATCCAATATTTTGAACTAAAAAGGGTGGAAATAGCTCCACTAATCAGTGAACTTTGGAAAACAGCATGTAAATAGGCCACTTATTTGTTTCTTGGAATCTTGATAAAACTTTTATATCTCTCCTTCTTCTGTTTTCAAAAGGATTTAATAGAAGAGTATGATTAGAACAATCTCATTTTACAAACCCACTTCGACTCAATTAATATATTATGAGTTGAAACTCCACTCAAACTGAATATAAAAAGCATTCTCTGCCATTGTACAATTCTTTTACAAAAAAAATAAAAGCTAAAAAAGGTTCCTAAAAGGTCTGTTGAACTGAATGAGTTGATTTTCTTGAGAATGATGACAGATCAATTTATTTCACAGCTTTTTTACTTTTGCTTCATAGTTCACTTTTTTTCTCTTGTATATCTCTTGATGTGATTTTGAATTTTCGGCTATATAAGAATATCACAAATGTTAATAAATATGATACTCACGTCAATCTTCAACCTTGTAGCCTTCCTAAATCAATATGATAAGTATTTAATGCTTTGTGTATAGTTTTTATAGAATGGTACTATGTAGTAAATACGCTCTATTCTCTTAAGCTTCTTAAGGAAAATTTTGAATTCTTCGATCTTTGTTCTTTGTCATAAATGGTGTATCCTTATAATCAACGACTTTAATATCTAAGTAGTTTCCAGAGTCAACATCTGGAAGTTTCTGATATGCTGAAAGTATGTCTAATACGCTTATTCATTGTTTTCTTCTAACTGATTTATCCTTGATCTGAGCTACTTAAAACTAATCTGCTTATCTGAACAACTCTTGACATCCAAATTGATCGTTCATCTATTCTGAACTACTTATGAGCTGAGTCACTCCAATTTATCTTGTAGTATCCAAACCCACTCGAGCATCGCCCGAGGAAGAATCGATTTTAGGCTTAGTGGTAATTTTTGTCAACTTCCTCTCGTAGTATCCTACCCTAAGGGGATTCAGATCCCCCGTACCTCCATGAAAGAGAGGTGTCCTAAAGCACTAGATGACGGGGGTTTTCGATCACGTAACCAAAAAATGAATGAATGATATGTGTTAAAAGGATTTATTAATGACTTAGAATATTTAAGAACTCTAGCACTCGCAAAAATTTACGTCACCAAGCATGTACACCAAATTTATAAAGCCAGTATCCTAAAAATATTGTGATAGTTGTGTTTGAATTAGATAAACATTCTGTACAAGCATAAAATAGGAGAACTCTTGATAAACATTCTACACAAGCATAAAATAGAACTCTTGATAAACATTCTGCACAAGAATAAAATAGGAGAACATTCTGCACAAGTGTTGGATCTGTGTAACAGATCTAATTTGGATTTTGATGAACACAAAACCTGTTACTATGTTTATGATGATTTAACTGAAGCGCGCGGGGAAGAAGAACCAGATTGGAAGCGAGCTGGTTCAGGTTAAAGCGAGCTGGAACAAAGCATTGTATAGAGATAAGCTGCATCGCGAAGAAGATGAGAACTGTAGCAGATTGAATGCGAGCTGATAGCAGATCAAACGAAGTGGAGATTGAGAAGATGTCTAAGCTGGAAAAGTGAGGGGACGTCTGAGCTGGTACAGTAGAGGACATTTAAGCTGGAATAGTGAGGGGACGCTCGAGCTGGTACAGCAGAGGACAACCAAATCGCAGAGGACACCCAAGCTGGTTCACCAGCTTGGAGCAAGAGCAGGTTCAAATCAGCGTTGAAGTGCAGAACATCATAGAAAAGAGCTGAGTTATGAAGTGCAGAATAGTATATCCTGTAGCAGAGTGATTATGTGAAGAAGACGATAACATTGTTCAAGCGCAGTATGTATGTTAGAGTAGATGCCCAACTAGCCAACTTGTGGCGTGTGGGTTCATAGACTCTTGTATGAAACAATCTTTATATATGATATTCGCATTTATTTATATGGCATTCTTTACTTTCATTGTGTTGTATGATGATTAACAATTGCGTTGAGTAAAGACCTAGAATGCGCTATTATTAGAGTAGATGCCCAACTAGCCAACCTGTGGCGTGTGGGTTCATAGACTCTTGTATATGACAATCTTTATATATGATATTCGCATTTACTTATATGGCATTCTTTACTTTCATTGTGTGTATGATGATTTACAATTGCGTTGAGTAAAGACATAGAATGCACTAAAGTGTATGTTAGATGTGATAGTGGGTATGACGGCTATCATGAAACACATCTAATAGTCACTGCGTGTTCTGAACATGTTCCTAGTCGATTGGGCCGTCAAAATGAGGATAAGGCCGCCCGAGCTCGAGACTAGTATCTGCGATGCGAAGTACCATGTTTCATTGGTAGGGAACATTGTGATGTTCTGAGCATGCAGATAGATAGTGACCTGGTGATCTGTCGAACAACCCTCGTTCGGACTTTCCAAGTGGTTACCATTTGTCGAGTGGATAAGTCCGAGGTATTGGTTGTACTGATTAGTCCTCATGACTCGAAACGTCATTGAGACTCTACATGATAGGCGTCTCACTTTGACCCGTTTGCCGACTCACTTGGGGTCATAAGACGTTGGGATTGGGTGAGACCTCGATTCATGTAGGAGTCGATGCATCGTTGTCGAGGATTCACCGCTCGCAGACATGCGTGGATATCCTATGCTATCTGAGGGGATAATAGTGTATAAATCTCTGGCCAGAGTACTAGAAGTGTTTTAGGTAAATGTGTTTACCTAGTTACACTCGCGATGTCACTATTCGATCTCCAAGATGTATGCATAGCTATCGGATCTATAGCGACTCTCGATTTACCAATGGTCGTTGATCTGATCGGGATATATGGATTGAAAGGACCGTACTGTACGCTAACCACGACCAACTGGTTCTTGCAGGCACTATCAGTGATACCTAGGGGATAATGGGACGATGTTGCTAGACGCTGGAGCCACAATGGTTGTGGGCCCACGGCTAGCTGTATCCCTGAACCATTGAGGGTCACACAAGTACTGGATTCGAGATTCCCGCACGGATACTCAGCTCAATGTGTTGAGCATACGAAGAGGATTTTGGGGAGTGCGACTTCCTCGAAGTCAACAGGGGTCAAATCGTGATTTCCCGCTGTTGAGGGGCAAAACGGTCATTTTGCACTGGGGTTCTGAAAAATGGTTTTTCAGATCATACATTCAGTTTTGGAAACTGAGTCGATCCGTCCGGTCTGATCGGCGATCGGAGTTACGGTAAAGTCTCGGTGATGGGGATGAACCGAATGTTCATCCGATGGACCCGGGCCCGTTGGGCCGGATCCAAATCCATCACCAAGTCTATTTAATTATACTTAACTTCATTAGAACTTAACACATCAGAATTAACCCTAAATATAGCATCATAACCGCAGCCCCCTCTCTTCTTCAACCTCACGCCGCGCCGCCGCCGTCGCTCGCCGCCGCCGCTCGCCGGAAAATTGTTTCCGGCCAATCTTTACGAGGAGAATCCGTCCGCGCAGATCTCTTCAGGCCTTCTAGTGCAGGCTGAGGAAGGAATCCCGTCTCCAGTCGTGGACCTGATTGACGATATCTACCGCCGCCTACCGTGAAGTGCCGTTTTCTTTACAAAACCGGTCGGAGCCAGGCACGAGTTGCCAGCAAGGTAGTCCCCTAAACATCCTATGAATGTCATAGCTTGTTATTGTTTTTTATCGTATTGATCGTCTCCCGGCCATGATTTTTGTTCTTCCGCTGCCTCGCCGGGAGGCGTGATCCGGATCCGCCGCGGCTTCACCAACAACTATAGTGTATGTTAGATGTGATAGTGGGTATGACGGCTATCATGAAACACATCTAATAGTCACTGTGTATTCTGAATTAGTTCCTAGTCGATTGGGCCGTCAAATGAGGATAAGGCCGCCCGAGCTCGAGACTAGTATCTGCAATGGGAAGTACCATGTTTCATTGGTAGGGAACATTGTGATGTTCTGAGCATGCAGATAGATAGTGACCTGGTGATCTATCGAACTACCCTCGTTCGGACTTTCCAAGTGGTTACCATTTGTCGAGTGGATAAGTCTGAGGTCTTGGTTGTACTGATTAGTTCTCACGACTCGAAACGTCATTGAGACTCTACATGATAGGCGTCTAACTTTGACTCGTTTGCCGACTCACTTGGGGTCATTAGACGGCGGGATTGGGTGAGATCCCGATGCATGTAGAAGTAGATGCATCGTTGTCGAGGATTCACCGCTCGCAGACATGCGTGGATATCCTATGCTATCTGAGGGGATAATAATGTATAAATCTCTGGCCAGAGTACTAGAAGTGTTTTAGGTAAATGAGTTTACCTAGTTACACTCGCGATGTCACTATTCGATATCCAAGATGTATGCATAGCTATCGGATCTATAGCGACTCTCGATTTACCAATGATCGTTGATCTGATCG
>KQ986891.1:24399-42190 GCA_001598015.1 Dorcoceras hygrometricum
GGCACACGGCTAGCTGTATCCCTGAACCATTGAGGGTCACACAAGTACTGGATTCGAGATTCCCGCACGGATACTGAGCTCAATGTGTTGAGCATGGGAAGAGGATTTTGGGGAGTGCGACTTCCTAAAAGTCAACAGGGGTCAAATCGTGATTTCCCGACGTTGAGGGGCAAAACGATCATTTTGCACTGGGGTTCTGAAAAATGGTTTTTCAGATCATAGTATTCAGTTTTTGGAACTGAGTCGATCGGTCCGATCTGATCGACGATCGGAGTTATGATGAAGTCACGGTGATAGGGATGAACCGAATGTTCATCCGTTGGACCCGGGCCCGTTGGGCCGGTCCAAGTCTATCACAAGTCTATTTAATTAGAATTAAGGGCTTCATAACTTATGCTTAATGATCATAACACACTTTTGACACAACCCTAACCCTAGCTCTAAAAGGCGCCGCCCCCACCTCTCCTCCAACCTCACGCCGCCGCCGCCGGTGCACGCCGCCGCCTCGCCGGACTTGCTCCGGCCAACTTTTCGAGGAGAATCCGTTGGTGATAAAATCCATCAGTCTTCTAGTGCAGGCTGATCGGAGGGAGATCGTTTCCGGTCGTGGACCTGATTGACGAATCTACCGCCGCCTACCGTGAAGAGCCGGCATTCTTGTAATTCCGGTTGGAGCCAGGCACGAGTTGCCAGCAAGGTAATCAATGAAAACACCCTATGAATATGTTTGAATTTTATTGTATTGATCGTCTCCCGAGCAATTTTATATTTCCGCTGCGCCCCGGGAGGCGCGATCCGGATCCTACACCGTTGTTCCCCAACAATGTATAGCAGAACAGTGTAGCGAAGAGCAGATCAGATTAGAGCAGTTGTGAACAAGAGCAGAATAGAAAAGAAGCGACCAGCTCAGAGAATAGCAGACCAGCTGGGAGCGACCAGCTCACACGAACAAAGCAGTTCAAGTGTATGTGGAAATTGTATTGTATTAGTTCAAACTGATTTGCTTTGTTCTATCTACATCAGGTACAATACTCAAAGTCAGCAATGGCTGCAACGCAATAAAACAGAGTGCTCAAAGTATAAGAAAGCCTGCAAATGCGTTTAATGATAAAGGACACAAGGTACAATTTTGTCAGAACATTACAGAAGAATTTTCAACGGCTAATAACTTGTGTCCAACGAAAAGAATTGCACAGAGGCTATATAAAAGAGAAGATGAACAGAACAGAGAAGATACACTAGGAAGAGCGAAAAGAATACAATTGCAGAGAGGACAAAATAGAAAACTGAGGGTTGTGCATAGTTGCAAGCTGGTACACTCAGGTGACAGCTGGTGTACAAGCAATGTTGGTGTCCAAGTGTGAGCTGGTGCACAGGCCGAGGGCTTCAATGAGTAATCAATAGTCGATCGTACAAATCAGGGAAGACAATGAGTTATCAGCTTTGAAGAAACACTTCCCAATGTGTGAGAAAACAAAAGAGATAATGAGCTTACACTGTAAATTCTCACACACAGATTCACTTACAGTTTCGAGAGTTGAGCTGTATATATTAGTGAGTGAATCACAAACAAACACAATCATTATAGTCTTTCTCACTTAGAAGTAAAAAAATTGTTGGTTAGACACACAGCCTACGAACTGGTGTGCATCAGTGAAGCTAGAATTTCTCGCAGCTTGAGGGCTGTTGGATCGGGTCTGGACAGAGAGCCGTAAGATCAAATCTTCTAGTTAATCCTTCCAGCAATGGAAGAAGGGGAGATGCAGGAGATTGAGTTCTGAACTTACATAAACAAATTCGCAGTGTTTGTTTTCTTTACAACTTACTGCATTCATATTCTTAATTTAAAACTAGTTTATTGCTTTCAGAGAGTATTTAAGGTGTTTTTTGCTTGGTTTTTATACCTAATCTGATATAATTCTCGGTGCTCAGACCTTTCAAGAACTAGAGCTATTGCAGCTCAAGTTTTGACAAAATAGATCGCGCGAGATCTGGGCCAACACGCAGCGCTACTGCGTGCTGAACCAGCTTAGGCGTGATCTGGTTGCTTGCCGTTTTTCCAAATAGATTTTAAATGCACGTAATCTGTTTTTCTATGATTTTAGATCAAGGTTTCGGCGCGTGAGCTGTGTGAGAGATTACGGGCACCCCATTTTTCGATCCTAACAACAAGCATAAAATAGATGAACCCTCAACCACCTATGCAAATATACAGAAAAAAATAAGATGAGAAACCTATAAACAAAAATAAACAAACCAAATAAAAAAATAAAGTTACAACCAAGATAAACACAATTCATCAATAAAAAATCCCAAACCTGAGAAATATCAAAAGTATGTGAAGTGACACTTATTAATCAAGTTTCTTGAAGTTCAATTTCTTTTATCTCCAGCTCATTCTGCAAAATAAATCAGATGGAGTTAAATTTTAAAATATAAAATCCACATAGCTTGAATTTACCGTAAAAACTTACTTTTGACTTCTTTTTTACTCTGTGGAGACAAATACACCAATCTCCTGCACACATTAATACTTGAACTGTCTCTGGAGCTAAAGATGAGCGATAGAATTAGTGACCCTTAACCAGCACTAAACGTTGATTCAGAAGATACTGTGGGTATTGGAATCGCTAATATATCTCGAGCCATCTTAGATTTCTTTTTTACTCTGTGGAGACAAATACACCAATCTCCTGCACACATTAATACTTGAACTGTCTCTGGAGCTAAAGATGAGCGATAGAATTAGTGACCCTTAACCAGCACTAAACGTTGATTCAGAAGATACTGTGGGTATTGGAATCGCTAATATATCTCGAGCCATCTTAGATAATATCTTATATGTTAACCTATTCACCTTCCACCACTGCAAGCAATCAAAATTCTCTTGGCATGCCTTCAGCTCAATAGGTTTTGACAAATAATCATCCAACTTTGAATTTTGAGGACATGTACCCTCATTTGTTTTTATATATTCATCCCAATCATCACAATCTTCTTCTAGTTGACCATCACCACCAACTTGATTTCCATGTCTCTTTCCTCAACATTGTGTGCAACATCATAAAGATCATACAAAGCTTTCTTCACTTCTCTAATTTTATGTTGGGCAATTTCATGTGAATACATTTTGAGAAGCAAAATTCAACACTTAACATTTTTAGTCTTGGATCCAAAACAGCCCCAATAGCCATCAATAAATTGAACTACCCCCAATATTTATCAAATTTAACTTTCATTTTTTGAACGATGACTTGTATGAATTCATCTCTAACATTAGCATTCCGATCCAACATTATTTTTATCTTCTGGACTTCTTTAAGAAACAAATTAGATGTTGGATATTCACTAACTTTCTTAAATTTTTCCAATCTTCTAAATTTGGACAACAATCATAATGTGCACCCCATTCGACAAATTGTGGAAATACTTCACGAAATTTAAGAGCACAACGTAACATCTCATATGTCGAATTCCACCTTTTTCGACAATCATGAATTAGTTTTTCCCAGGTAATCGTTATTGTTGCACTATTTCTGAAAAAAGGATGATTCTTCCATCTGACCTATTAATATGACCTACAATTTTCCTTATCTTTTGAGTGATATCCGTAACTCAGTCAAACCATCTTGAACCATAAGATTTAACACATACGCGCAACACCTAACGTGAAAAAGCTTTCCCTCACATAACAACTTTACCGCCCTAGAGAAATTATCTTTCAATAAGCGAATAGCAGAATCATTATTTGAAGCAATGATACTGAAATTGAAAATATTTTGTTCTGAATCCCCAATATTTCACACTTTTGAAGATGACATCTGATATTTGAAGACCTCTACGAGGTGGAGGAATGTGTAGAAAACTAAGTTCTCGTTTTTGTAACTTCCGTACAGAATTGATCCAATGCTCTGTCACTACCATGTACTCGATCTTCTGATTCTTAGACTTCCACATATCCTAGTCAAGCTAACATTATCAACCTTGTTAAGTAAATTCTTCAACTTTTTTTTCTTGTTCGTACACTGCCACACAATCAGCCTTTCCAATTCTACGTGATATTTTTTCCACTCAAGCATCCCTAGTTTTAACATCATATTAAGTCCCTCTTCTTCTAAAATAGTGAAGGGATGTTCATGCATTAAGATCCAATGTGCATTATTCCCATATCAAATTTTGAAGAAATTAAAGGAGGTTGAGAATATGAACAACTAACTGGCTGATAATTTAACATGGTTGTTTGTTGTGCATTCCTTTGTTTTGTTTTTCTTACTTCACATGTATCTAAATGCCTCCGAAAGCTAGTTGTCTTCTTGCTTTTAGAATGGTCAGTCGTGCCTTACAATGAATACATCCTGCCTTCATGCCACCATTAACATCAATTTCTTTGCAAAAACAAGTGATAGAGAATTTTCAAGATATAGATCTTAGTACCTGAGATTGATTGCATTTTGATCGAATTGAATATGTAAAAAGATGTTCCTGTTGCTTGTAAATTGAAGAAAAATGTAAGAATTTCAGATTGAAAAAACATGAGAAAAACAGTTAAGGAGAACGAAACAGCAAAATCAAAACCACGCGAAAGGCACAATAGCAACTTCAATTAGCAACAGTAGAACCATGCCACTGATGAATTAAAAAATAATAATCTCAAAACCCGTTTCAACGCCTCATCATGATATAAATGTTCCAACTAATTGCTAGTCAAAATGAATACCACATATCCTCACAGCATTAGAAAAGATGTATACCAGAACTGAAGAAGCGAGAAGGAAATGAGCAGAAGTCCTGTAGTTTAAGAGAAGAAACAGAAAAATGGCACAATAATCCCGATCCGGAACAGGCAAGACGAGAATCCAGGCAACAGGTAAAAGTTAAATATGATACGAAACGTTGTCTGGAAGGCTAATTGAACATAAGAAGCAGAGAAATTTTCAAACCCTTAAATCCGACAAATTGAACATAAGAAGCAGAGAATTTTCAAACTTGCAAGCGTACCAAACCCTTAAATCCGACAAATTGAACATAAGAAGCAGAGAATATAACAAACTTGCAAGCGTACCAAGAAGCAGAGAAATTTCGAACAAAAGAAAAAGAAAGAAAACCAGAATTCTAAAATTATGAAGTGATTAGTTCCAAATACAAACCTGAAGCATATGCAGCCTCTAGTGGATGAAGATCTGTGTTAGGTTTAGCCTTTTAGGAATTAAGAAATGAAAGAGAATCAACGTTGCGGCGTTGTCTATGGCTCTATGAGGCGGGGATGCTTTAGGTTAGGTTTAGAAAACTGTACATATACCCTGCTTTTAAGTTAGATTTAGAAAAAATATACATATATAAAAATTAATAAAAATAATCCTGTAATTCAAGTAGCTCGCGAGCTACTCGATAAGAAATATTAAATGCTCGAACTCGGTTCCAACAACAATTTGAGTTACTCGAGCTCGACTCAAGCTCGGTCAAACCGAGGTCGAGTCGAGCTTTGACCGAGCTACTTGTGAGTTGCTTACGAGCTATTTGACTCACTTGCAGCCCTAACCTTGAGTGTAATAATTCAACTGTGTTGAGTTAGATAATATGCTAGATTATATAGAATATCATTTTAGCATAAGAGATAATTTCTTGTAAACTAACAGACCATATTCTACTAGTAATGAGGTTTTTGGGAGATTAATTAGCTGCAAGCTGACTGAGTGGATTTGGTTATATTATAAAATAAACATCAAAGTCTTCTAGTTGAAAACCTTCCAATTTTGAAGAAGGGGAGACACAGAAGCTTAATTTCGAACTTTTAGAACAAACTCTTGTCCCTTATATGCTTATCTCATTTGTGTTCACTGTGTTGAAAGTAATGACATAAATAATCTAGATTCATATCATCTAGATACACTAGGTAGATGAAAGGTTTGGAATTAAATCATGATGCATGTACTAGGTAGATGAAAGGTTTGGAATTAAATCATGATACATGTACTAGGTAGATGAAAGGTTTGGAATTAAATCATGATACATGTATTAGGTAGATGAAAGGTTTGATACATGCATAGAAAATAGTATAAATACCCTATCTATCCTAAACATTTGTATGAGTGAGTTGAGTGAAAAGAGAAATACAACTGAAAGAATTCCTCCTCCATCTTCTCTTATATTTGTGAGTTTCTAAGTGAAAAATCTCCAATTTCTAACAAATTGGTATCAGAGCCTCTTGAGAGCTTGAAGAAAAGATGTCTACCGGAACCCCCTTCCAAGTTCCACCTCTCACCAAAGATAATTATGATAATTGGTGTATAAGTATGAAGGCTTTGCTTGGAGCCTATGAATGTTGGGACCTTGTGGAGAAAGAAGTCGAGAGTGATGATGCTGCTGCCAAGAAGAAAGATCAAAAGGCTCTTACACTCATTCATCAAAGTTTGGATGAGAAGATGTTCGAGAAGGTTGCTAGTGCAATCACTTCCAAGCAAGCATGGGATGTTCTTCAAGCTTCTTTTCAAGGAGTTGATAAAGTCAAGAAAGTGCGTCTCCAAACTCTACGAGGTGAGTTTGAATCCTTACGCAAGACTGAATCCGAATCAATTTTAGATTATATTTCAAGAGTCTTGGTTGTCACTAACCAAATGAAGAGATATGGAGAAGATTTGAAGGATGATCGAATCGTTGGAAAAATCCTACGATCGTTAGATTCAAAATTTGATTACATTGTTGTTGCCATTGAAGAGTCCAAGGATTTGGACACCATGACTGTTGATGAACTTTCCGAATCACTGCAAGCTCACGAAGAAAGATTGAAGAAGCCTCATGAATCGGTGGAACAAGCTTTCAAAGCAAAGCTAACCTTGAAAGAGAAGGAGACAAATAATGGAACGTCCCAAAGAGGTCGAGGACGTGGAGGTGGTAGAAATCAAGGCCAATGTAGAGGCCGTGGTGGTTATGGACGAGGAAGAGGTGACAATAATTTTCACAACAATGAATCAAGCCAAAACTTCAACCAAGGAAGAAGTCGTGGACGAGGAAAACGTCCAAGAGGAGGAGGTAGACAAACTCAACAAAGGTATGGTAAGTCAAATGTTGAGTGTTATAATTGTCATAAGTTTGGCCATTACTCTTATGAGTGTAGAAATAATGTGGAGGAGACGAATAATTTCGCGGAAAACTCTACCTAGGAATTAAACCCCACTTTGCTTCTCGCTTGCAAAGCTACTCAAGAGCAAGATAATGATAAGTTGTATCTTGACTCCGGTGCAAGTAGTCATATTTGTGGTAAGAAGGATTTGTTTGTTGAACTTGGTGAGTGCATTGGAGGCAAAATTACTTTTGGAGATTCATCATAAGTTCAAGTCCAAGGAAGATGTACAATTTTATTTCGGTCTAAAAATGGTAGCCATAAACTTATTTCTAATGTCTACTATGTCCCGGACATGAAAAGTAATGTTCTAAGTTTGGGTCAACTTTTAGAGAAAAATTATGAAATTACCTTGAAAGATAAAAGTTTGACCATGAAAGATGAAAGTGGAAGGCTAATAGCCAAGGTACCAATGACGAAAAATAGGAAGTTCTTGTTGAATATTCAAAGTGATGTTCCGATGTACTTGAAATCTTGCTTTAAAGATTCCTCATGGTTGTGGCATATGAGATTGGGGCACTTGAATTTTGATAGCTTGAAACTAATGAGTAAAAGAAAAATGGTGAAAGGTTTGCCTTCCATCGACCACCCAAATCAACTTTGTGAAGGATGTATTTTGGGTAAGCAAGCAAGGAAAAGTTTTCCGAAGGAGTCTATGACAAGAGCTCAACATCCATTAGAGCTGATACACTCGGATGTATGTGGACCTATCAAGCCGTCATCGCTTGGTAAGAGTAATTACTTTATACTTTTCATTGATAATTTTTCTCGAAAAACTTGGGTTTATTTTATCAAGGAAAAATCGGAGGTGTTTGAAACCTTCAAGAAGTTCAAAATTATGGTGGAAAAACAAAGTGGCTATCAAATCCAAGCTCTTAGGTCCGATAGAGGGGGCGAATTCACTTCTAATGAGTTCAAAAAGTTTTGTGAGGATAATGGAATTCATCGTCCCATGACAACTCCATATTCGCCGCAACAAAATGGAGTATCTGAGAGAAAGAATCGAACCATTCTCAACATGGTGAGGAGCATGTTGAAAAGAAAAAATATGCCAAAGGAATATTGGGCCGAAGCCGTTACTTGTGCAGTGTATTTGACAAATCGGTGGCACACTAAAAGTGTGAATGGAAAAACACCAAATGAAGCTTGGAGTGGTATAAACCAAATGTTTCTCACTTGCGGGTGTTCAGAAGCATAGCCTATGCACACGTGCCGGATGAAAAGAGGACTAAACTTGATGACAAAAGTGCAAGGTATGTTTTCATTGGATATGATACAAATTCGAAATGCTATAAATTGTACAACCCGAACAATGGGAAAATTATTTTGAGTAGAGATGTTGAATTTGATGAAGAAAGTGCATGGGATTGGAATGTTTCAAATGAAACATATAGTTATAGCCCATTCTTTGATGATCAAGAAGAAGAAAGTACACATCCTACTACTCCACCACCGTCACCTCCACCACAAGATGATCAAGATGGTTCAAGTAGTCAACCTCGAAGGTTTAGAAGTCTCCGTGAGTTATACGAAACCACCGAGGAAGTACAAAATTTAAGTGAATTTACTCAGTTTTGTTTACTTGCCGAAACTGAGCCTGTGAGTTTCGAAGATGCCATTTCTGATGAAAAATGGAAAAACGCCATGGATGGAGAGATAAAGGCAATAAAGAAAAATGACACGTGGGAACTTGCATCATTACCTAAAGGTAAAAGTTCAATTGGTGTGAAGTGGGTGTATAAAATTAAAAGAAATGCGAAAGGTGAGATTGAAAAATATAAAGCGAGGTTAGTCGCTAAATGGTACAAGCAAAAGGTTGGTATTGACTATGATGAAGTGTTTGCTCCCGTTGCTCGCCTTGAAACTATTTGTCTAATCATCTCTTTGGCAGCTCAAAATAATTGGAAAATTCACTAAATGGATGTGAAATCTGCTTTTTTGAATGGCTATTTGGATGAAGAAGTATACATTGAACAGCCTCCGGGTTATATGGTGAAAGGACATGAGGACAAGGTCAAGAAATTTAAAAAGAACTTTATGGCTTGAAGCAAGCACCCCGGGCTTGGAATAGTCGAATTGATAAATATTTAAAGGAAAATGGATTCACCAAGTGTCCACATGAACATGCTCTCTATGTAAAATTGAATAAAGATGGTGATATTTTAATTGTTTGCTTGTATGTGGATGATTTGATTTTTACAGGCGGTAAACCGACAATGTTTGATGATTTCAAGAGAGTTATGGCGAATGAATTTGAGATGACAGACATTAACTTAATGTCTTATTATCTTGGCATTGAAGTACAACAAAGAGAAAATTGCATATTCATCTCTCAAAAAGGATATGCAAAAGAAATTCTCAAGAAATTCGAGATGGAGGATTGCAATCCCGTAAGCACCCCAGTGGAATGTGGAGTTACACTGTCTTTGCATAATGATGGTGAGAAAATCGATCCCACATTTTTCAAGAGCCTCGTTGGAAGTTTGAGATATTTGACATGTACGAGACCGGATATTCTTTTTGGTGTTGGACTTATTAGTTGGTACATGGAGGCTCCTAATACATCTCACTTGATTTTTACTTGGAATTCTAAGAAGCAACCGATTGTTACTTTATCCACTTGTGAAGCGGAATATGTGGCAGCTTCTTCTTGTGTTTGCCATGCAATATGGCTAAGAAATTTGTTAAAGGAACTTTATCTCCCACAAGAAGGTCCGACAGAGATTTTTGTTGATAATAAGTCCGCCATTGCTTTGGCCAAAAATCCTGTATTTCATGATAGGAGCAAGCACATTGATACTAGGTATCATTTCATTCGAGATTACATAACAGAGAAAGAAGTGAAGCTTGAGTATGTGAAGTCTCAAGACCAAGTTGCCGATATCTTTACAAAGCCTTTGAAGTACGACATATTCAAGAAGTTACGTGCATCTCTTGGAGTGATGAATCTAGCTTAAGAGGGGGTGTTGAAAGTAATGACATAATAATCTAGATTCATATCATCTAGATACACTAGGTAGATGAAAGGTTTGGAATTAAATCATGATGCATGTACTAGGTAGATGAAAGGTTTGGAATTAAATCATGATACATGTATTAGGTAGATAAAAGGTTTGATACATGCATAGAAAATAGTATAAATACCCTATCTATCCTAAACATTTGTATGAGTGAGTTGAGTGAAAAGAGAAATACAATTGAAAGAATTCCTCCTCCATCTTCTCTTATATTTGTGAGTTTCTAAGTGAAAAATCTCCAATTTCTAACACTGATCTATCAAGACTTTTCTGCACAAACTTTGGTAGCTTGAGAAATCATATCCGATTGAGACTTAATTTCAGCTGGTAATCAGCTGATCCTAAAACCATGTTTTAACAAGAAATTTTTGAAAGAGTTTCTTCACCCATCTCTAAACTCTTTTCCGATCCTATAGCTCTCACACTCCCAAATAGCCATCCCCCTCCCATTTTAACCCCCAAAATATGAAGCAACATATGATCTAGTAGGAACCTTGAAGATAAATCGCCTCCCGATCATGATCTTCTCTCCTATGTGCCGGTATTTGAATTTCGAGCATTTTAAATGCAAAGGCACATTATAAACCTTTCTTTATGTTGTATTCATATCATATAATGTATGTTTGATTGTTATATGCATGAAAATTATTAAAAAGTTTCATTATTCAAAGTTGGTTGTATTTTCAAAGTTACGTGATGTATATGATGGAATCATGATTGTTTCTTAAAGCCAAAAGATCTGATTGGCTTCAGCCTTTTTGGAAGTGACCAGGTCAAATTTAAGATAAACTTTGAAGGTTTATCAGATTGGGAAGAGGTATGTAGTATGGGTCTAAGGCTGAAATTACAAGTGGGCCGAATGAACGTCGGTTGAAGGTGTGTGATTTAGTGATTAATGAGGGTGGCTGCCTAGACGTGGCTCGAATTGGGGCTTTAGTTGGGACCTGAAACACATATAAGGAATCAATAGGGGCTGGTAGAAGGCCGGGGAAGGTTAGGGAAGAGGCTGGTTAGATGTTGGGTCAAATAGTGCAAACGAGAGACGTTGGGTCTTGGAGTTATTGAGTGTGCTGAGTAGCCTTGTTTTGATTAGGAGCCTTGTGTAGGGTCTGGTATGTGTGTTGGAAGGTCTAGGGGTGGACTGGTCAGGAAAGGGTCTAGACATTGAATAAGCTGGACGAGTTGTGCGAGCATCATTAAGGACCGGTCAGTGGAGAAGTCGAGTGTGAATGAGGACGGGGTTTTTATAGAAAATTTTATAGTTGCTCGGGGTTTCAATTTAGTCCTTGAGGTGAAGAATGAGGTTTGAATGGCTAAAAGGTCTAGAGTTATAAAGGGTTTAGCGAGAAAAAATTTCGGGACACTTGTAACTTTGAGAAGTTAAAGTCTGGAAAGCAACCCAAAAGATGTTTTTTATAGTAAAAATAAAGTCCATAAACATATATAAAGTAATTGAAATAATATTTCTAGGTTCTGGTTGATTGTGGGAATTTTAAGGCTTGCCCAGTAACTCGGTGAGATCTTTCGACATCCGAGTATCGTATTGAGAAGTCTAGAACGACTGACCTAGCATAAAATATTATATTCTTTAAGATATTACATATATGCTTACATGAAGCAAGCATTTTAAAATAAAAGAGGGAAGTTTAAAAGGTGAAAATGATATTAATTTTTTTGAGTTTCAAAGAAAAGGAAAGGAAAGGAAGAAAATATTTTGAGGGATGCGAGTTGACTCTGATCAAACAAAGTAAAGGGGTATTGGTGAATTATGGAGAAATGTTTGTAAGACCATGTCATTGGAGGATAGCATAGGTGAACTACCGTGAAAAGTTCCGTAGAATCATGTAAGCCTAACCGCTATTGTTTATTGTTTGATCAAACGAAATAAAGTGGTCACATGAAATGAATAAACTTCACCTAAAATGACTATTTTTCTGTTCAAAGAAGTATTCCAATGTTTAAAATTATTCAAATTTTATGCTTCATTTAATGAAAGAATTTTAGTATTGCATAATTTATTCCACGTGGATGTATTTATTATTTTATATTAAGGTTTGAACTTGATGAGACTTTAGAGTCATTAGATCAGGACGTGTACAAGTGAGGATGAAGAGGATGCTTGAGATGATGACCGTTGAGCAGCTCAGCCTGTTAGTGCACTCCCGAGACTTTTAGATGTTCATGCTAAAATCTTTATGTTTTGAGCTGGGAGATAAATTTTATTATTTTGTGGTATTTTGAGGTTTAAATAGGGTTTCTTGTTTTTTCGTCCATGTTAGAATGTTTTTTTTGTTTGATCAATATCTTATTTGGATCGATGTCTTTTTGCCCGCATTTCTGCCTTTAGGTGCGATGATCTCGTTTACTATTCATCAAGTATCAGTGCAAGGTCCCATAAGGGTTGTGCCTACTTCCAGTTTCGTGGAGCTCAAGAAGTCTAACCTCAAGTGTGTGAGCTTATTCTTTTAAATTTTAATAATGTTTAAATTAATACTAATTTATTTATTTATGAGATAGGGGACTAAATGCTATTATTGTATATGCATGTTGCTTACGTGGGATTTGTACTATATGTACAGATATTCCTCTACCACCACTACCTAATGATTCTACTGAGCGAATGCCAGTCGGGATGGCAAGGTTGCTTGAGCAGCATGCCGAGATTGCTCACAGAGTTAGGCCATAAGCCATATACGAGTGTTTTAGGAAGATGGATCCTAAAGATTTTTCAGGCACCGCTGATCCATTAGTGACTGATCTATGGATCAGATCTCTGGAGGTCTCTTAAAAAAATTATGGACATGACTGATGCAGACAGGGTATGATGTTTTACGCACCTATTGAAGGACGATGCCACCTTATGGTGGGAAGGAGCAGAGAAAAATGTGAATATGGCGACGTTGACTTGGCAAGGATCCAAGGATGTGTTTTGTGGGAAGTATTCATTGATGATGTGCATACCTTGGTGAGGAGGGAGTTCATGAATTTGAGATAAGAAGACATGTCACTGGTAGAGTTCGTGAGGTAGTTTGATTGGGGTGTCACATCATGCTCGTGATAGCAAATAATGCTGCTGAGAAACTGAGACATTTCAATAAAGGTCTGAGCCCTACTATATGGTGTGATGTGCGGATGGTAGACCCCACTGATTATTATGATGCAGTCACCAGAGCCTTCCGTGCAGATTAGGCACTGAAGGAGATGCAGTTTCCACCGACGAGTTAGCATCAAAACAAATGGCCATATGTAGAATCACCTAGGACATAAGTACTGCAAGGAAAGCCGTCACAGAAGCCTTCAACATCACCAGCAGAGGATAAACTACTATGTAAGGAATGTCAGCACAAAACTGTGGGAAGTGCATGGCCATAACAAATACATGCTTCAAGTGTGGAGCCGTGGTCATGTGTCGACGGATTACCCAGAATGAATAAGCCAGTACCTGGTAGAATCTTTGTAATGTAGGTTGAGCAGACAGATCTAGACTCTACGCTAAATATAGGTAACTAAAATATTTTAGCATTTTATAATTATTAGAGATGCTAAGCTTGAACCATCTAGAGTATTTCATGAATTAAATGAAAATTTTGTGGCATTCTTCCATGAATTCTGAATATGGATTTCAGACCTTGTGTTATGTTAGTATGGTTATATTAGTGAATTATAAGATACTATTGAGGGGTATAATTCTACTGTTGGTATAGAAAAATATATTTCTTGGATGTAGCCACCAATGTCTTGTTAGACACAGGAGCTACACACTTGTTTATAGCAGAATCATTTGTGAAGGGGAGGGAGGTGTATCACATCTTAGTGGTGGAGCCCAAGGTATAATGTGACAATCTCCTCAGGAGAGGATGCTATCTACTCAACTGGTTAGGAAGGTTCCCTTGTATTGCAAAGGAAACCTTGTTCGAGCGTTATTATATCGCCAATGCCAGAGTTTGATATTATTATAGAATGGATTTGCTTACCTCGAATGGAGGATTGACTTCCGTCAGAGGACATTGTTGATTAGACTACCCAGTGGAAGCTGTATACCTTTGAGACATCTAAGCACTTATATTTTTTGTGGCTGATATCATGCATTCACATCAGAAGCTCATGTAGAGAGGCTACCAAGGATTCTTATCTAGTACTATATCAATCCGAGACCATTCAGTCGATTGAAGAAGTGGAAGTAGTTAGGAAATTTCCAGATGTGTTACCTGACGATATTGTTGGTATTCCACTAGAAAGAGAGGTGGAATTTTCTTGAGTTGCTTCCGAGTACAAAGCCTCTATAAGGCAATATCATCTAGCACCTACTGAATGAAGGAGTTAAAGGATAAGATCAGGAACTATTAAGGGTTTTATAAGCACATATTTCTCTCCATGGGGCACAACAGTGTGTTTTGTGAAGAGAAAAAAGGAGCATGAGACTATGCACTGACGACAATGAATTGAACAGAGTGGCAGTGAATAACAAATATATTCTGTCAAGGGTCAAAGATTTATTATCAGTTGCATGGGGATTCAATGTTTTGAAGATAGATCTTCAATCAGGGTATCATCAGTTGAAGGTGAACGAATCAGATGTGAATAAGACACTTTTCAGATTCAAGATGAAACTAGTGATGTCGATCGGGTTGACCAATACAGCTGCTATCTTCATGGATCTCATGAATCACATATTTCAGTCGTGTCTAGACTAGTTTGTCATAGTGTTTATAAACGACATCCTTACAGCAGTGAAGGAGTGGTCAAGAAATGCTTATAGATACGCAGTTTTCAAGGATTAGCTGATTACTACAAGAAATTCATCATTAGCTTTTCTTCTATCGCAGTTCCCTTGTCAGCTTGACAAAGGTACAAATGCTTAGTTTCATGTGGGGAGTTGAATGCCAGAGGAGCTTCAAAACATTGAAACGCTTACAACTATACTGGTACTAGCGATGCCATCAGTGTCAGGCCCGGTGATCCTAATCATAAATTAAACAAACAATTAACCATAAAATGCAGAAGTATTTGAAAATGGATTAAAATTTTTTGCTTTTTTGGGCTTGAAAAAAACCACGAGTCAAAATATGTGAATACTCAAAATACATAAACAAGTCTGTCACTCGGATCTAACGAAAATAAAATTTTTAACATCATATTTCATACATATACAGAGCTAGTTCTGCTCACATTTCATGCAAAAAGACAATGAAATAAACATAATCAGATCTCTCAGATAATAGTTCAATAAAACGAAAACAAATAAACATCGAATCATCTTCACCAAATAATAACTACACATGACATCCCTTATTAAAGACTCAATAAATATATACAATATATCAATATCTGGGACACTCGATCAACTCTCTAAAGGACTTCACTAGCTGACGCTCATTTTGGTGCAGCTGATCCACCTGGACGACCTGCAATGGTCAGGAACACGACCAAAGCATGTTAGAGTAGGTCCCGACCAGCCAACTGTTGATAACGGGCTTGTTGACTCTATTGTAAAAACAATCTTTATTCGTTTATATAATTACATTTTACATGGCATTATTTATCTTTGCTATTACTGTGTAAAACTATTGGATAAAGACCTTGAATGTACTATAGTGTATGTTAGATGTGATAGTGGATTTGATGGATATCAAGAAGCGTATTTAGTAGTCATTGTACATTATAAATCAGTTCCTATTCGATTGGGTCATCCAAAACAAGGATAAGGGCTGCTTGAGTTCGAAACTGGCATCTGCTATGCGAATTACCATGCTTCATTGGTAGGAAACATGGAGATTTTGTGAGCTTGCATGATGTATAGTGACCTAGTGATCTATCAAACTACCCTCGTTCAATTTTCAAGTGGTTATCATTTGTCGAGTGGATAAGTCCGAGGTCTTCGGTGTATAGATTAGTACTTATCACTCGAAATATCATTGAGACTCTATATGCTAGTGGTCTCACTTTGACTCATTTATATACTCCATGAGGGTCATCAGGTGGCGAGGTTGGGTGAGGTCACAAAGCATGTATGTAAGTCAATGCTTTGTTGTTAAGGGTTCACCGCTCGCCTTGGTGCGTGGATATCCTATGTTATCTGAGGAGATAATAGCATGGCAAATCTCTGGCCACAGTACTAGATGTGCTTTATGTAAATCGATTTAACTAGTAGCACATGTGATGTGACTATTTGATCTCCAAAATATATGCATGGATATCGAATCTCTAGCGACTCTCGATTTATCAATGGTCGTTGATTCGATCGGGATATTTGAGATGAAAGGACCATAATGTATGCTAACCATGACCCACTGGTTCTTGCAGGCACTATAGTGATACCTATGAGATCATGGGGGGATGTTGCTAGACTCTTTATCATGGACCGATGGGTAAATCCAAAAAAGTGTTTTCGGAATCACAAGGAGTTGTGAGCCCACAACTAGCTTTATCCCTAAAACGTTGAGGGTCACACAAGTACTGATTTCTCAACTCTAGTATAGATTAGAACTCAAGGTGTTGAGTACAGTCGGGAGCATGACTCACGAGTCCCGAAATTGGGAGTGTGACTTCTAATTTAGTTATTGGAGGGAACTGCTATTTTAGATTCATTGATCCGAAAATTTGTTTTCACATCATAATGTTCAGTTTTGGAAACTATGCGCATCTGTCCGGTCTGGTCGTCGATCGGGATTATGATGAAACCACAAAGATGGATTCAAAACTAGTTGGATCGGGCTTGGGCTTGCCAGGCCTATCAACCTAGTTTGAGCCCATGAAATATATATAAATAGAAGGCTAGGGAGAAGTTGAAAAGTGCACCAAGTTGAGCCACCAAATCTTGCTTAACTTTTCTCTTCTCTCCCCCTCACCTCTTGGCCGCTGCATTTTGTGCACTGCCGCCACCGTCGCACATTGTTGCAACCAACTCGGGGATGAGATTTTGTCCGTGAAAATTTTGCTAGTTTTCTAATGCAAACCAGCAAAGGATTTGAGATTCTGGCCGTGGACTAGATTAGGCGCTGTTCGAGATTCAATCATTGAAGGGCCATATCCATCTGAGTACTGGTTGGAGCAGGGCGCCTAGTCGTCAAAGGTAACTCCTTAAACATCCTATGAATGTTTAATTTAATTTATTACTGTTAGAGTAGATGCCCAACTAGCCAACTTGTGGCGTGTGGGTTTTATAGACTCTTGTACAAACAATCTTTATATATGATATTCGCATTTATTTATATGGCATTCTTTACTTTCATTATGTGTGTAATGATTTACAATTGCGTTGAGTAAAGACCTAGAATGCACTAAAGCGTATGTTAGATGTGATAGTGGGTATGACGGCTATCATGAAACACATCTAATAGTCGCTGTGTATTCTGAACATGTTCCTAGTCGATTGGCCAGTCAAAATCAGGATAAGGCCGCCTGAGTTCGAGACTAGTATCTGCGATGCAAAGTACCATGTTTCATTGGTAGGGAACATTGTGATGTTCTGAGCATGCAGATAGATAGTGACCCGGTGATCTATCGAACTACCCTCCTTCAGACTTTCCAAGTGGTTACCATTTGTCGAGTGGATAAGTCCGAGGTCTTGGTTGTACAGATTAGTCCTCACGACTCGAAACGTCATTGAGACTCTACATGATAGGCGTCTCACTTTGACCCATTTGCCGACTCA
>KQ986898.1:23114-33581 GCA_001598015.1 Dorcoceras hygrometricum
CTGCTGGATTTTAACAAGGAAATGCAACTGCTAGAATAAAACTGGATGTATGTAACATCAAAACAACAACTATGCTACCAGCCGTTGCCTATCAAACTAAACTTCATAATGGCTCGACTAGCAACTACCGATTACACCGTTATCAAATTCTGATATTACAACTACTAAGTTGAATAACATTCATAAACTTCCTGGGAATAAAATCGAATTCTCAGCACTTCAAAACATCATAAACTTTCTGGAAAACATTTTGGAAGCATCATAAACATCAAAACATCAATTTCGAACCCATCTTCTTTCCTTGGAATATGTATAAATCGTTTTAAACATGAACATTAAACATAACATAACATACAGGCAAAGAGACTTAAAAACATCAATATATGCTTTAAATGGTGAGTCAAGAATCAGTTTTTACTTGCCTTAAGTCAAGCGTTGCAACGATAACTAGTCCCTGCAAGATCTTCTCCCTGAGCAACCACACGAGCTTTTATGGAATTTATTTTGAAGAACACTAAAGAATTTCTTTGCAAATGATAAAAATCTTTCTTTGAAAACATGTTTAAATATGGAAGGGATTAGTGGCAAGCTACTTGTGAAATCAAGCATGACATACTTAGAAAATTTGGTAAAATTCCCTTCCTCTTATTTTAATTTGTAAAACACCAAACCTTTTCCAAAAGAAATCATTTGTCCTCCTTCAAAATATATTCAATCATTTAAAACCTGCTCGTGCACTACCATTGGAGTCACCTGCTGAAAGAAGCCATGTCACACTTATCTTCTGAAATAAAAATATCAGCGATACGTAAAACATTTCTAAATACCCATTATAAAATGAACAATGCATAATGTGGTCCTAAGGATTTTGGGGCGTTACACCATACAACATTGCACAACAAGATCTGACAGGTAACCCAACATTTATTGATTTAACTAACAATGATTCCATACAGGGTCAGATCTTCCCAAGTGTACCAGCTGCTGGAGGTGAAGCGACAATGTTCAACCAAACGACGATCAATCAGATGTTGCTCCAACAGACGTTGATAAACCAGACGTTGCGCAAGCAGTCGTAAGCATTTCTCCATTGGTTTCAAGATCAACGCCTGAAGCACCAGCTGCTAGCACAAATTATCAATTGGTATCCTCACCACCAGCTGGAGAACAAGGCGTGAGCACATCATATCATTCGGTATTAAGCTCAACGTCTGGACAACCAGTCGCAAGTAATCATCAGCTGATATCCAGACCATCAACTGAAACAAGAGCTGATCCTAGCTCACATCTGGAACAACGATCACAATAGCTGGAAGCAGATGCACAAGCCAACAATGCTCAACATCAATTGGCGTCAGCTGATCCAGCAGTTGCAAACCAGCCAGCGACACAGGGGGAACAAGGATCAAATCCAATTGGACATGATCTCCGGTGGAATAAAAATCATCCACCCGAGCAAGTAATAGGTAATTTCGAATCTCCTGTTCTCACACGAGGCTAGCTAATGCATGATCATTTTGATTCTGCTTTCATCTCGCATATAGAGCCTAAGCAGATAGATGAGGCCTTAGCTGATCCCAGCTGGATAGAAGCAATGCAAGAAGAACTTAATCAGTTTAAACGTAACAATGTTTGGACACTTGTACCTAGACCTTCTAACCATTTAGTCATAGGAACTCGATGGGTCTTTAGGAATAAAATGAATGAAGATGGCATAGTTACTAGAAACAAATCTAGGCTGGTAGCGCAAGGATAATGGCGTCTTAACAGAGGAAGTGTATGTTGCACAACCTCCTGGCTCCGTAAGTCATACACATCCAGATTTTGTTTACAAATTGGATAAAGCTCTATATGGGTTGAAGCAAGCACCCAGAGCTTGGTATGACACACTATCTAAGTTCTTAATCGAGCATGAATTCACAATAGGCACAGTTGATAGGACACTGTTTAAATTTGTTAAAGCTGACCATGTTTTATTAGTTCAGATTTATGTTGACGATATTATTTTTGGTTCAACTAACCCCAAATTGTGCCAGAAGGTTTCTAAGTTGATGCAGGACAAGTTTGAGATGAGAATGATGGGGGAGCTGACGTTCTTTCTGGGTTTACAAGTTAGACAGCTGGAAAATGGTATATTCATTAACCAGACGAAATATACGAAGGAACTGCTGAAGAAATTTGGCATGGACAATTGCTCTATGAGCTCTTCAATCAAACTGGATAAAGACGAAGCTGGTACTGCCATTGAGGTATCTATTTATTGTGGTATTATAGGCTCTTTGCTATACTTAACTGCTAGCAGACCAGACATCATGTTTGCTGTCTGTATGTGTGCTAGATTCCAAGAAGAGCCAAAGCAATCGCATTACATAGCTGTAAAGCGAATATTGAAATATCTCAAGGGTACTTACAATGTGGGTCTTTGGTATCCCAAAGACTCAGGATTTCAACTAATCGGTTACAGTGATGCATATCACGCAGGATGCAAGGTTGATCGTAGAAGCACAAGTGGGACTTGTCAATTTTTAGGAGTTCGACTAATTTCCTGGTTTAGTAAGAAGCAGACGTCCATCGCAACGTCAACAGCTGAAGCGGAGTATCTTGCAGATGGTAGCTGCTGTGCTCAAATCCTCTGGATACAACATCAGCTGAAGGACTATGGAGTCGATACTTCTGAAGCGCCTATTCTCTGTGACAACACTAGTGCAATCGCGATCACCCAAAATCCAGTACTGCATTCAAGAACAAAGAACATCGACATCAGGCATCATTTTATAAGGGACCATGTGCTAAAGAAAGACGTCTGGCTGGAGTATGTGTCGACTGAGCAGCAAGTAACTGACATCTTCACAAAGCCTCTACCAGACGCTAAGTTTTCTTATTTTAGAAACATATTAGGTCTCCTTGAATTGCCTTGATTGTCTGTGAGCTAACGCATTTTTGCAGGTTCAGCTGTTGCTTAAATCAGTTGTAAGTCTTTTGTTCAGGGGGAACGCTAAGACTTTCAGCTGAGGCAAGTTTCTCGCGTTGGGGATTATCAGACGTAGGGGGAACCAGGAGCTGAATTGTTAAGCGCGACGTCAGCTAAATATGTTACGACTGGACACATCAGTTGTTACATATACACAGCTGATGTTTATTTGTGATCAGCTCCTGCCACCTTCAATGATATATTAAAAATCAGCTGTGATGTTGTTAAATCAGCCGCAACAGTTGTGACGTATATACATTTTGGCGCGTGTTTTCAATCTTTTCCCTGTACGGGTAAAATCTTTCCAAATTATTTTCAAAATACTGTACGCACCATTGGATGATTGACACGTGGTTGTCATCATTACACTCGTCACATCTACAACGTTTCTTATTCTTTCACCTTTTCGCATTCCTTACATATTTATAGTGTTTTCCTCTTTGCTAACACTTACCTTGCAAACTTTTCTCTCTGGTATTCTCGTATTATCTTGTGTTTTTCTTGCATCTATTTTTCAGACAATCTCTCGCAATCTTTCGACTATTTACAATGGAATCTTCGTAATACACCAACACTCTTCATGTCAACTTTGAATCTGTTTTGGCCATGGACGACCCAGGTATGGTGTCTATGTTTCAAGCCCTAATGGGGCCTAGAGGGATTTTTGGGTTGTCACGCAGTAGTTTATGAAGCTGCTTTGATTGACTTCTTTGAGAATGCCTCAGGCCGAGATGAGGTGGTTGTCAGTACAGTGAATGGGGTTACAGTTGAGATTTCCAAACAGTTGTTTGCTGAGACGTTTGAACTTCTGCTAGAAGGTTTGTCAGAGTTATCGAAGATTCCCAAGGAGCTAGTATTTGATGCAAGGAGCATCGTTTCCTTGTTTGGTGAACCGGTCAGTTCTTCAGGGAAGAAGCGTGAAATGAAGTTCGAGTACCGTCTTATCTGTGATATTATGGCAAATACCATATCGGTGAAGGCCGGGTCTTTTAATGCAATCACCATGGAGAAGTTTTTGATGCTGACGGCAATCGTCTGTGGAGTGAGGATTAACTGGTCCAGTATATTGTTCAATATTCATAAGAAGATGGTGACTCCAGGATCAAAGCAAGCCAAGGGCTATGCCGTTCAGATCAGTCTCTTACTGGAAAATGTTCCAAACCTGGAACTGGGAGAATCTTCGGAGTTTCCCTCTTCAAATATTTTAACAGACAAGACACTTCATCGCTACATTGTTCTGAATGAGAAAATTGGTGCAGAAGGAGCTGCTGATGCACCAAAGGTAACGAGGGCACCCAAGAAAAAGGCTGCATCAAAGAAACGACCAGCTGCTGTTCCTGTGGCTGAACCAGTAGTAAAAAAGAAGAGGACGACTAAGAAGAAATCTGGTTCTTCGAAAGAAAATTTGGAGATAGTGGCAGTTGCACAGGAAGCGGTTCCCATTCAAATCATTGAGCCAATTTCTGCTGCACCAGTCGTAGAGCCTAGCGTGGAGGAACAAAGGGAAGCTACATCAGCTGTCCCTATTGATGAAGATATATCTGCTGTAGAGCAACCAGCTGATGTGGAGACAATTGTTGAAGAGTTTGATGAACCAGCAGTAGAGGTTACTGCTGAGGAGATAAGACCCCCATCTATTGATGATGTGGACAACATCATTGAGCAAGTGATTGCTGAAACTGCTCAGTTGGACACAGATGCTGAGGGTCAGGCAACCAGCAGGGCAGATGCTGCAGCTGATTATTTTGTGGAAGAGCCGGTGGAGGAAACAGAGACAGAGGCTGGTGAACTATCAGCAGATGAGGCGAAGTCTGTGGAGGACATCTTAATAACCATTCTAGTGGATGTCCCATTGCCTTATACTGGTGTGGAAATTACAAAGATTACCTTGGGCAAGGATAAAAAATTCCAGGAGTTGATGAAAGAACCTGGTACCTGGCCAGTCTTCCTAAGATCAAACTGGAGGAAAAGGGGAAGAAGCCTCTTCAGGAGAAAGACCCAGTTAAGGGTAATCCGATGAAGGAAAAAATTTTGCTGATCCTTGCAGACATTGAGTGCCTTGTACAGTTGCGGGAAAATATTATAGATGACGTTGACAGATTCTTTAATTCATTCAGCTTTAAGAAACTAGCCAGTTTGAAAGTGGAAGACATTTATGCTAAGGAGGAACTTGTTTTATCTTGGGGAGAAGCAGAGTCAACAAGATTAGCCCTCAACAGGAGGATGTACATTTTAACCAAGTACATAGAACTGTTGATCAGAAAAATTTTGGAGGCCAGGAAGCTAATTTTGCCCCTGGTGATGGTTCGTCTGCTGTTGACCTCAAAATCATGGATAGATTATCTGATATTCATTCTTTTGTGCTAGAAGAGTTGAAGGAATAGGCAAAAGCACACGGTATTACGTGGAAGAAGACGTGCTGCTCAAAGTTTTTTGAAGGGCACCCACGTGATCGCGGTGCCGTCATAGCTAGAACCAACACCAACACTCCATCTAAGTGCTGGATTAGAACTATGATTCGTATTGATGGAGTTTGGGTCGTTGAACCATGCAGTGGGTGAAGATCCCTCGGCCGACTGTAAATAATGAAGTTCCAAGGCAGTTGTCTTATGCAGACACTCTTCCAGCAGTCAGTGCATTCTTCAAGTTGATGAAGAAGAGATGGGCGGATGTGTGCTTAGCGGTTGGTGAATTCTTCGTTTCAGGGAAATTGCTTCCCGTAGGTTTAGTAAATTTTTTCAGAGCCTTATCAGTTGTTGAACCAGTCTACAGTTTTGTTTCTCTCCAGCCGACAGTGTTTGCTTTGCGATTATCTCTTGTACAGTGTTTATGCGGTACAGTTTATTCAATGGGTTAAGTATAGCAGACATTCGCAGTTTTGTTTCGTATATTGATTTTGAGAGGACAGCGTTGCGAGATGTACAGAGGATTCAGAGTTCAGTTTCTGCCCTTACCAGTGTACAGAGCTCTTCTGTTTCAGTAGCCAGTCAAAAGGTACAGTTAGCATTCAGTTCAGTTGTTGAGGATGAGGATAACCAGATGGAAATCGATCAGCGATTAGCCTCTCCAACCACCACAGCTGATTCATCCATGAATTTCATTGACGATGACACTATTTTGGGAGATGCTGCAACTTCTAATCAGCCTTCTCTACCGATTGTCTCTAATCTTTCGACTTATCTTGATGATTTCAAAACCCTTTTATGGCAGCGCCTTGATGCTCAGTCCGAGGATATCAGGAATATTGGTGACTCTCACAATGATGTATTATCCAGGATAAACACGCTTCACAAGGGCCTTCGTGACGCTCTGCTACAACAAGGAGAAGACCTTCGAAAGTTGATTCAAAATGTTCGACAAGATGGCCACATTCTCGATGATGTCCAGACCCTTCGTTTCAATGAGTTTAGGAAAGGTTTTCTGGCTCACAGTGCTGCTGTCACTGCTGATTCGATGGATTTTCAAAAGGAATTTAGAGCACTTAATGACAAAGTAACATCTTTGGATGAGCAGGTGGCCGCTACTCGCAATGATTTATTAGAATTTAGTGCTCAGGCACATGAAACCCTCAATCACATCACCGACCAACTGAGCGAACTTATTGCTTATATCAACCGTGGTGGTAATGACAAAATGGGGGAAGTGAGTAGCACCCGCCCTCAACCACCTACTGATGATCAAAACAGAGGCAGTGGCAATACAGGTATGTTCGTACAACATATATAGTGGACAGATTTAGTGGTAGTATGAGCAGAGAAAGTCGAGGCAGAGGCAGAAGCGGTGGCAATAGGAGTGGTTATTCGAAGAGAAGGCGCCCTCAACCACCTACTGATGATCAAAACAGAGGCAGTGGCAATACAGGTATGTTCGTACAACATATATAGTGGACAGATTTAGTGGTAGTATGAGCAGAGAAAGTCGAGGCAGAGGCAGAAGCGGTGGCAATAGGAGTGGTTATTCGAAGAGAAGGCGATATGATAGTGGTGGAACGTTCAGGAGATCTTTTGAGGATTGCCTAGGATAGAATGGTTGTTGATCTTTTGTACAAATCTTATGTACAACCTTCAGTTTATGAAATTTAACATTTCACCAGACCTTGTGCAATTTATTTTTGCCTTCTTATATCTCGGCTGCTAAGTTTTGTCATCACCAAAAAGGGCGAAATTGTTAGGATAAAATTTATTAAGTTTTGGTGATAACAAAATAATATAAGTACTGGAGTTAAGACGATGATATCAACTACGTATTTGGAACATAGCATATTTCAGTTGACGGGTTGATATTCAGCTGATGGTTGTTAAGTGGAAGTATTCAGATGTTGAGTTGAGATTTTCAGATGCTATATATCAGATGTTTATATTCGGGATTATTTCAGAGGTTGAATTATTACAGGTTATCAGTTTCTGGTACTGGATCACTCGTTGGATTTCTGCGTAAGCTTTTGGTATCCAATCAGCCGTTGGTATAATGAGTCGTTGGTTAGTAATCAGCAGATGTATTAGTTTCAGACGCAAGTTGTTGATTGTTAGTGTATTTCGTTGAAGATTGCAAAACAACAGCGTTTGGATAAGTTGAAACGACAGCGTATTGGATTAGGATTCAGCCGATGGGTTTTGCATATAATCATGTACTGGTATATCAGCCGTTGGTATATCAGCCATTGGTATTTCAGCTGTTTGACAAATCAGGTGATGAAGTGTTCAGGCGTTGTAACCAGACGTTACGTCATAAAGGGAGATATTTCAAGCGATCAGCTGGTGCATTTTTTCAGGAGTTGAAGCTATCAGCTGGTGCATACTTTCAGATGTTCATGTCATCAACTTGTGTACAAACAATTAATTGATTCAAATTCGATCATATACTCAAATTGGAAAAGATCGATGGCCATAACAGAGTCGTACAATTGCCTGGAATTAAGGAGACAAGATCGGTACTATTTTGGGTAAATAGTACAACTTACAGAGGACGTTATACGGTGATTGCACAAATATGGAAAATGACAATCTGGTTCTGACGATGTGCAATTTACCATTTGGTGGAGCAGGATATACGGTTACAGATTATCAGAATTTCAAAAGGGATTTTATTTCCTTAGCCAACTCAAATGACCTTTGAGCGAAGAGTATAAATAGCAGAAGTTTGAATTGAAGAAGGAACTCCTTCGCTATTGTTACTTACCGTCACTCTGCCAATTTTCTGAGCGCTTTGAAATTTGAAGCTATTCTCAAAAAGCTCACAACTCGAAGAACTTTCAATCAAGCATTCACAGATTTACCTTCGAGTCTTTCTCTGGTTCAATCTTTTGAATCGTGTTTCGTTGTTTAGAAACCAGAGAATTTACAGCACTCAATAGATTTGTATTCCATCGTTGTATTCATTGTTGAGTCTGTAACAAACGCGCTGTCTAAAATCCGTTTGAAAAATATCATTCTAAGTGTTGTAAAACCAGCAGCTGCGTCTGCGTGATTGTTTGTGGAGTTGCTAGGAGTTCACCTTGAGCAAGGCTCGGTGATCGGGTGTTTGTAGAAGGCCTGCACGCATCAAATATTCTAGTGAAACATTCCTGAAAAGGAAGAAGGGGAGATTACCTGCAGCTCTTACTGCTGATTACATTCCACGATAAACACATCCTCCCTTTCTGATCATCTCCCTCCAGCTCTTACTGCTGATTACCTGCACTCAATGAAAACTAGTGAGCCGAAGGCTAAGCAGGTAAATCTGGAATAGCAAAATCATGCAATAGAACTGAAACTGGAAGCTGAATACATAACTGAAATCTGCGTACGCTTTGAAATGAACAAGCGCAATAATATATATATCTGAGAATTCTGATAGAAACTGAAAGCATAAAACATAATAAAATTCTGAAAACATTTTATTTAAACATTCTCTAGAGCTGTGATTAAAAATCACAATTGTGCTCTTCTGAAATTATGACAACACTTTAAACATTTTGGTCCAATTCGTTTGATCAAACTCCTGATATCAGTTTCTAGCACTATGGCTCATGGTGAAGGGATATATAGATCAGTCGACCTATACACCTGATCCTTCCTCTGTTGAAAGGGCACACGGTTCGTCAGCCGCGCACTCACCCTTCTTCTGGGGACCCTCTTTGCTGTCATAACTTAAAATATTTTCTAAAACATCGTTCTGCTCTTTCTTTTCTTTCTAAAATCTGTTTTCTTTTTCTCTTGCACGAATTACTGGTTTTTGTTTTGTCTAATGATGTTCTGGAACTGTAAAGGATTTCTCTGTAAAGCTTGCGAAGATGAAAACTGAATAAAAATACTACTTGAATCTGTCAGTTAAATCGAATACAATCTTTGAAATGATTCGGAATTGAATAAGGAATCTAATTCTGAAATTTCGTTATCTGCTGATGATGGTCCCCGGAAATAGGATCACTAAGCAAATAGGAGTTCAGAAGGGGGGGGGGTTGAATGAACTCCTTTCGATTTTTCTATTTCAAAGTTCTTTTAAAATGTTTGGATCTCAGTTATAAGCAAACTTCTCAGCCAACAAAATATGTGCGGAAATAGGCCGATTGATTTGTGAACAATGAACAATGCGCAACACAAAATAAATGCGTAAATAAGAGATTAAGTCGAGAGTTTGTTTCTGGAAGTTCGGATATCAATATCCTACGTCTCCCCTTCTTCCTCCTCGGAAGGTATCACTAGAAGACTTTGATACAAGTAGACAGTCTACAAGCACCCAATCCCAAAGCCAACAGCCTTGAGAACTCCTAGCACCTCACAACGCTTCACGCAGACTACGCTTCTGGTTTTTACAATGCTTTGAACGTTTTACGAACTTCTTAAAAGACAGTTCGTTTACAGACTCTATCAAATATATCAATGAGAACACGGAACAAGAGACTGTAAATATCTTCTGGTATCAACAATGAACAACCAGAAGATTGACTCGAATGTTTTTCTAATGAAGATCAAATGAATAAGTTCTTCGAGTCTTGAGCTTTTTGAAATATCAACGAAGTGAAAGCTCTGTTTGAATTTTGGCAGCGTTACAGCAAAGATAATAAGCGAAGTATGTTTTTCAATCACCGCTGCTGATATTTATAGTCTTCGATTGCAACGGTAACATTAATTCTCCAAAGAAAATAAATCCCGTTTGAATTACTGCCAAAATAGTACACCGTAATCTCTGCTCCACTGCAAGGTCAAACGCTCATCCACAGAGCCAATTTGTCTTCTTTCCATTTTTGTTCAAGCATAGAGAAACGGCCACTGTACACTGTACTATTCACCCAAAAATAGTACCTAACTTGTCTCCTTCATTCCAGGCAACTGTACGATCCAACAAATCTTTTCCTTAAGAGCAAACGATCGTATTTCAAATACTTTGAGCTTGCGCCTGAAATTACTTTGAAAATCAGCACTTACATCCATCATCATTGTTAAGAACTTCGACTGGAAAAACGCTTAGAAGAATTCATCTGCTGATATGCATACGCGTTTTTCCATCTGCTGATT
>KQ986898.1:51934-84412 GCA_001598015.1 Dorcoceras hygrometricum
TTGAATCTGTCAGATAAGTCGAAAGATTCATTTGAACTGATTCGAAATTGAAGAAAGAATCAAATTCTGGAATTTCGTTATCTGTTAAAGAAAACGAAGAATGAACAGTAACCAGCTGGAACGAACAGCACCAGTCGGCTACAACAGTCGCTATGAACTATACTTAAAACAATAAAGCAACTGCTGAAATATCAAAATGGAATGCATCTGGTGGTAAACAGTGTATCTGCTGAATGTCACGAAGACAACGCAACTGCTGAATTCTAACAAAGTAATGCAGCTGCTGATTTCTAATAAAGGAATGCACCTGCTGGTATTAACAAAGAAATATACCTGCTGGTTTTTGCAAAAGAGATGCACCTGCTGGTTTTACGATAACCATGCAGCTGCTGATTTTATAAAAACAAAGCATCTGCTGAATATCAATAGCTGATGAATAAATTACCAGCTGATGAACAAATTATCAACTGATAAACAACTATCAACTGATGAATAAACTGTCAGCTGATAAACAATATAATATGCAACAGCTGAACATGAAATAGTGCGACTGCTGATCGCAACTACTGAACTCAAACAATACAATAGCTGAAATTTATACTTAGAATATTTTCGACAAAGCAATATCAGCAGTGGTATAAGAACCAGCTCTCATACTTAACATGTAGATAACCATGAACTACGAAGGTTACCTTTGTCTGAGGAATTCAAAATATCTGAAGAAATTTTCTGAAATGATCGAATAAGCTACTTGTAAGCTACTTCGATGGAATTTCTGAAGAAAACTTAAGAATCAACTGAAAGAACATCATCAAACCATTTTCTATAAACTTTCTGGATTAAAATCACAGTAAAACGCAACCTTTTTTGAAATTAATGATGCATGAAGCAGCTTAAGATCCTATTTATATGATTTGTAAATGCCTAAGGAAGAAACGCATTCAATTCAATATGTCAAATGCTGAAAGAAGCGTACTCTGTTTTAAACCAAATAATGCATATGAAAACCGAACAGTTTTAGTTAAAACAAAAGGATTCAATCGGCTTGTAGGAATTGTTTAGACATCTACTGTAATTGCATTTCTGATATCTGGAATTTAGCTCTTAAATGGTAGAAGCTAAACAATACATAGATAAAATCTGAAACTCGATTGATCAAGAGTTGAATATAATAGCATTGTAATCCCTCAATCTCATATCTTTCTAGTTTGTGGCCTCTAAAATATCTGGGCATTACAGCATAACTCTTCGGTTTGCTCGTCAGCACCATCGAATACAGCTCTTCGTTCAAACCCTCAATAAACTTAGTCCTGTTGGCCCTCTCTCGGCCAGCAACATGCGGGACATACGCCAAAAGTGAAGAAAACAAACGAGCATACTCTCACACAGACATCATACCCTGCTCCAAGTGATCAAACTCTCGCTCACTAGCGTTCACGTACGACTCCGGGACGTACTCGTGCCGAAAGGAAACGCAGAAACTGTCCCAAGTAATCTCCACACCTGTCTCCTCTAGCGTCCTCGAAGCGCCACGCCACCAACGCTCCGCACTCTTCCTCAGCTGAAAGGTCGCCAAACTCAACCGAAGCACATCATCATACTGAACACGATCGAACAAACCAGTGATGTGCCATAGCCACGAATCCGCATCCTCGCTAGACTCGTCACCGTTGAAAATCTGGGGACTCATCCTTTGGAACCTAGCCATCACAATCTCCATGCTCTCCACACGGGTTGTCAAGTCGTCAACTTCATCCTCCACTCGCCTACCGCGACCACGGGAAGGGAAACAACGCTGATCGTCTTTCTGACCTCCAGACTCGTCCTGAAACTGCCCTGTACCTCTACCCCTATGTCTAGGCGGCATCTCTCTACTAAGGAACTAAACAGGATAAGATAACACAGAACAAGTACAAAATAGATAGCACATATCACAACAATATGCAACACATCAATCACATAGTCAAGCACAAGCAACACACGACACTGTGCCTAGACTCAAGTGTGATCAAAGAAATCGAGCTTATCCCAGCTTAAGCTCTGATACCAAAAATGTCAGGCCTCGTGCTCACATCAGAGATAAACCACGCAAAAACAAACGGAAGCAACTAAAAAGTGGTTAAAATTTTTGCTTTTGGCCTGACGGTTTAAAACAATATAATTTAAAATACGGCAATACTCAAAATAATCCCAGCTGCACAACAAGCAAAGGCTACAAGCCACAATAAACCAGTATAGCATAAAACATTCATCAAGTACCTGACAACAACCACTACTGAATACAACACAAGTATTGATAGACTACTAGCTATATATGTCTAAGCATCACCCGGTACATCCCACCCGCAGTGATACCAGTGCATATAATTACTATATATAACTGGGACACTCTAACCACCTCCTGGGGCACCTCCAGCCGGGCCAACTCCACGACCAGCTGAGTAACCTTGAAACCCTAAACAACAACAGGAAAACAAAAAAAACCAAGCCCCAGAGGGACATTGGGGTCAAACCTCAGTACGGAGAGCAACTATAAATCAGCAATCAACAGCAAAGATAAAATGCAGATGCTATGCATGAAGAACGGGACAACAGCCGAAGGCTACAACCGAAGAAGGGAGCCAACGAACATCAAGCACAGCTCAACGAAACCTACAAAAGATATGTGGCCACGGTGTGTGTAGGACATGTGGGTGCTACCCACTCACCCATACTCACCATCCTTACCAGATGCATCAACAGCTCAACCTGCTGTTGCCCAACCTATGAACTGTGGTAGTTAGCCACTCGGCGCATAGGGGCTAACAAATCCCAGTAGGGAGATGAGAGTGCGGTATTGTCGCTCGCCCTCGCATCCTGGTAAGAACAGAACAACAACAACAACGAATGGCTGCAACAACTGAATGGAATATGCGTGTATGCAACAGCCAACAAAACAGATAGCATAAAACATATGCAACATCAATCATACACGGAAATTCACACAACAGCAACCTCACAATTTATCCAAGCCATAACCACGCTGAATTACAAGCTCCAAATCCATACCTCGATATTCTGTGAAACAATTACAACAAATGGGTCCCGAGCAATCTGATATATAACCTGCTAAAAAATACGCATAATTCTCAGGGACGCTAACACAGAATCACACGGCTGGGAGCTACAACTCAAACCAGCAATTATCCTACATATCTAACTCAATAGGAAGCTTAAATAAATGCTCGAGGTAAGATCTAACAATAATTCGAAGTTCTACCTGCACACACGAACACACTGCCGAAGATAGAAACTTCACGATCCTACTTCCAGCCTCCCATGGTTTCCAAAAGTGGTATCAATCGAAAGAGCAACTCTCAAGGAGTGCAGCGCCACCGGTCTTGCTCAAAACAAAGACGGGAAACGACGGGAATCTACGGTAGAAAGATACGGTGAACAGTTCTTAGGGTTCGCGACAGAGATTGGGAAATGGGGGAAAAATATTTCTAAGTATGGGATCTCATGCCAAATCGAAGACCAAGTCTTCTAATAAATACACTACTCAACAGCTGGTAGCAGCAGGAACAGATTCCATCAACAAAACAGTCGTCGCAACTAATATTCCCAACCAGCAGCTGAAATCTCGCATCAGCTTTTGCCTATCGCTAAACAACGAATAACTAAACAAAACGACGTTGCACCAACTTATCCAAACGACGTCGTAGAGGAACACGTCACCTCGCTACCAACAGCTGATCAACAAACCAGCAGATGAATAAAACAACGCACCAAATCTCTCAACAGCTGATGTCTATCATAACCAACAGCTGGTACAAAGCACTCCACTCAAAACTCTGTCGTTCCAACTTATCAAAACGACGTAGTTTCGCTACCCGCTAACAAAAACCAACATCTGGTTCCTGTTCACAAAACGTCGTCGCTTCAGTCCCTTAGCGCTCTCTGCTGATCATCAAAACTAATACCAACAGCTAATCACTCGCAACAGCTGGTCTCTTGCAACAGCTGGTCTCTTGCAACAGCTGGATACGCGCTAATACCCCAATGACTGAAATCCACGTCAGCATTGCTGCTGCTTCCTATCAAAATGCAACGACTGAAATATCAACTGCTGAAATATAACGAAGCGCTGCTGCTCCAATTGATTCCTACTGCTACTGCTGGAACGCACATCTAAATCAAATGTCACCAACGACTGACTCAATAGCTGGTACTCAAACAAAACTTCTCCCATGCAACGTCTGATATCTTTCCAACTGCTGATTCCAACACTTAGGCAAATTCGATGGCTACGCCAAGCACATCGAACAACAGCTGGTCTAAACCCGACCAACACCTGATTACGAAAACACAGGTCTCACACTTGCCAGCTACAACTGAAGTCCATCACAACATCTCTCAACATATCCTCTAAAATCTGGATAGTCCTCTCCGATTGGCCATCTGTCTGGGGGTGATATGCTGTATTCATAGCCAATCTAGTACCCAAAGCTGTTTGCAAACTCTTCCAAAACCTGGAAGTAAATCGAGGATCACGATCTGAAACAATCGAAACTGGCACACCATGCAAACGTACCACAAAATCTATGTATAGCTTCACCATCTTCTTTAAAGAATAGCTCATGTTGTAGGGAATCAAGTGCGCAGACTTCGACAATCTGTCGATAACAACCCACACAGAATCACAACCTCTGCTGGAACGAGGCAAATGCGTGACAAAATCCATAGCTATGTGCTCCCATTTCCATTGGGGCACCTCTAAGCTATGCAACAAACCACCAGGTCTCATCCTCTCTGCCTTGACTTGCTGACAATTCAGACATCGGGCTACAAAATCAGCAACATCACTCTTCAAACCTGCCCACCAGTAATGCTGCTTCAAGGCATGATACATCTTCCTTGCACCAGGATGGACACTATATCTACTGCAGTGAGCTTCTCGCAAGATCTCTTCCTTCAAATAAATCAGATTTGGCACAACAAGCCTGCCACGAAACCCCAAACAACCATCAGACGAGACAATATAGTCTTCCAACTGTCCAGCTCTCACCTTTCAGACATCGGGCTCAAAACTCAGCAACATCACTCTTCAAACCTGCCCCACCAGTAATGCTGCTTCAAGGCATGATACATCTTCCTTGCACCAGGATGGACACTATATCTACTGCAGTGAGCTTCTCGCAAGATCTCTTCCTTCAAATAAATCAGATTTGGCACAACAAGCCTGCCACGAAACCCCAAACAACCATCAGACGAGACAATATAGTCTTCCAACTGTCCAGCTCTCACCTTCAGCTTCAACTCATGGATAGAAGGATCTGTCCTCTGAGCTGCTCTAATGCTAGAAACAAGATGGGCTCAACTTGAAAAGAAGACACCACAACATAATGCTCAGCTGGATAGAATCTCCAACCAGTAGTACTAAGATGCTCATGGGCCTTCGAAATCTGCATCGAAGCCAGCATCGCTATTTGAGCCTTCCTGCTCAATGCATCAGCAACTACGTTCATCTTCCCAGGCTGGTATTTGATCTCACAATCAAATTCCTTTAGCAGCTCCATTCATCTACGCTGTCTCATATTCAAATATGACTGAGAAAACAAATACTGAAGACTCTTGTGGTCGGATTACACCACAAATTGCTCACCATACATCTATTGGCGCCAAATCTTCAAAGCAAAAACCATTGCTGTTAACTCCAAATCATGAACTGGGTAACGAGTCTCATGCGGCTTCAACTGCCGAGAGGCATATGCGATGACTCGATCATTCTGCATCAATACACAACCCAATCCATCCAAAGAATCATCTGCACAAACAACAAAACCTCCTGAACCACACGGCAGAGCTAACACAAGCGCAGTAGTTAGCTTCTCTTTGAGCAACAGAAAACTACTCTCACATTGCTCAGTCCAAACAAACCTCTTGTCTTTCTGAGTCAACTGCGTCATTGGCTTAGCTATACTTTAGAATCCCTCGATAAAACAACGATAATAGCCAGCCAAACCCAAGAAACTACGAATCTCAGCAACATTCTTGGGACGCTCCCAGTTAAGAAAAACCTCAACCTTACTGGGATCCACAGAAATACCATCAACAGAAATCACATGACCCAGAAACACAACTCGGTCCAACCAAAACTCGCACTTGGAGAACTTAGCATACAGCTGCGAGTCTCGAAGCTTCTGAAGAACTAGCATCAAATGCTCTTTATGCTGCAACAGAGTCTTAGAGTACACCAAAATGTCATCGATAAACACAATCACAAACTGATCGATGAACTCTCTAGAGACTCTATTCATCAAATCCATGAAAACTACGGGAGCATTCGTCAAACCAAAAGGGATAACTAGTAACTCATAATGCCCATACCTCGTACGAAACGTAGTCTTCTCAACATCCTGCTCACGGATGCGCAATTGATGATACCCAGAACGCAGATCGATCTTCTAAAACACGGAAGACCCTGGAAACTGGTCAAAAAGATCATCGATCCTAGGCAAAGGGTACTTGTTCTTCAATGTCGCCTTGTTCAACTGCCTAAAGTCGATACACATCCTCATCGACCCGTCCTTCTTCTTAACAAACAAAATAGGTGCTCCCCACGGGGACATGCTAGGCCTAATGAATCCCTTCTCCAGCAAATCACTAAGCTGCTCCTTAAGCTCCCTCAACTCAGCAGGCGCTAAACGATACGGAGCACGCGAAATAGGAGCTGCACCAGGAACCAAATCAATGCTAAAGTCTATCTCCCGCCTTGGAGAAAAACCAGGAATCTCCTCCGGAAACACATCCGGAAAATGTCGAACCACGGGGACTCTACTAAGCTATACACTCGAAGAAGAAGATGCATCTAAGGCATAGATCATGAAACCAGCATTCTCAAACGACAACAGGATAAACATCTCCATAACAGATACTAAAGGAATCTTCAACTAGGAATCTTGGCCGTAGAAATTCCATTTCTCGCCAGACTGTGGCCTAAATCGCACAACACCATGGAAACAATCCACAGTGGCCCTATAGCTAGACAACACGTCCATTCCCACTATACAGTCAAAATCCCACATCACTAGCCTGATCAGGTTGGCTAACAACACACTCTCGCCAAACCTAAGAACACCATTCAACAAAATCTCCTGGGAGAACAAGCTCGCACCGGCAGGAGTCGCAACAGATACAATATCACACAAAGGAGTGGTATGCAAACCATGCTCAACCACAAATGAATCAGAAACAAAAGAATGCGACGCTCCTGTATCAAACAACACACGAGCAGGAAAATAACAAACAACGCAAGTACCTTGGATAATCCCGCCGCCCGGTGTGCCTTCAGCTTGCTCCCTGGTCATGGCGTTCACTTGGGCAAACTGAGGTCCAGAAAACTGAGGGTGGAAAGACTGTCCAAACCACAAAGGACCAGGCTGTTGAAACGGCCTAAACTGAGGCTCCCCCAACCTCTGTAATCATAATGAACTCTAGACGATCCACCTCGACCCTGCGGTGGAACTGCGGTATGCTGCGATCCAGACAAAGGACACACTCTAGCAAAGTGCCCGTACTGACCACAAACATTACAAGAACCCTGCACACCTACACACTATGCTGTAGGGTGCTTTCCACCACACAGGCCACAATACTCCACCTTGGTACCACCGTTGCTGGAGCTACCAGAGCCAGAAGAACTAGAACCAGACTTCTTCTTAAACTGCTTACCACGAGGCCTAAACCTCTGATGACCAAACTATTGGGCTACCAGTTGCTGCTGTTGGGGTGGCTGAGACGACTGCACTGAGTGGGAAGGTTGCGCTCCCTGAACCACTGGACGACTAATCTGCGCCACCTGCGGCCTATCACAGGAGCGATGGTTCCTCAAACCTTCCTCGATGTCGATTGCACTGTCCACCGCCTCTGCATAGTTATTCGGCGAGCTAGCCAAAACCAAGGAATACAACTCCTCGTTCAACCCCTCAAGAAATCTAGTTCTCTTCGCTCTCTCCCGACTAGAAACATGCGGCACGTACGCAAGAAGGGAAGAAAACCTATGGGCATACTCTCTAGCAGACATACTGACCTGCTCCAAATTATCGAACTCACGCTCAAGGGCGTTCACGTAGGACTCCGGGACATACTCCTGACAGAAAGCAACACAAAAACTGTCCCACGTAATCCCTACTCCAGTCTCTTCCAAGGTCCTCAAAGCGCCTCTCCACCAACGCTCCGCACCTTTCCTCAACTGGAAAGTAGCCAGACTCAACTTGAGTACATCATCATACTGCACACGGTTAAACAAACCCGTGACATGCTGCAACCACGAATCTGCATCGGCACTGGACTCATCCCCATTGAAAACCTGAGGATTTACGCTGAAACCTCGCCATGACAAGCTCCATGTCATTCACACGAGCAGCCAACTCATCAACCTCATCCTCGGCGTGCCTACCGCGATCACGATGTGGAAAACTACGCTGATCACCTTCTGTCGGACCTTCAGACTCTTCCGGAATTTGCCCTCTACCTCTACCCCTACGTCTAGACGGCATCTAAGAAACACTAAGAGGGTAAGATCACAACAGAATAGATACATCACAAGTAATTGCAGCAAAAAGATCACATAATCAAGCACATGCAACACACAGCACTGTGCCTAGACTCAAGTGTGATCAACAGAAATCGAGCTTATCCCAGATTAAGCTCTGATACAAAAAATGTCAGGCCTCGTGCTCTACTCAGAGTTAAACGACGCAAACATAGCGGAAGCATACAAAAAATGGCTTAAAATTTCGCTTTAGGCCTGACGGTTTAAAAAATATAATTTAAAATACAACCATACTTAAAATATCCCATTTTACAAACACTCAGTACAAGTGTACAACATTTAAACAAACACCAATACCAGTACTAAAACAGATACACAATCTCACAAGCACAGGGCATCCCCCGACTGATAGTACTAGTACATATATGCTATACGCTAACTGGGACACTCTATCCACCTCCTGGGGCTCCTCCAGCTGGGTCAAAGCTACGGCCAGCAGAGAAACCTGGGAAACCTGAAAACACACACAGGAAACAATACACCAGCCCCAGAGGGACCTCGGGGTCAAATCCCAGTACGGAGAGCAGCAATAAATAGCATAAGGAAAGCAGCAGATAAATATGCAAATTCTATGCAAGGGATCGAGGCTACAACCGAAAGAAGGGAGCCAAAGGATCGCAACAACAGCTCAACAGCAAGATCTGATCAAAGGAACAATAATCAGTTTGTGGCCACGGGTATACTGAGCACATGGGAGCTACCCACTCATCTCCAGTACACCATACCGGATGCTAACAAACAGCTCCACCTGCTGTTGCTCGCTCATGAGATGTGGGAGATACCCACTCCGCTCATAGCATCTAACAAACCCAGCAGCTAGATGAGGTACGGGAGTTACCCGCTCAGCCTACGAGGTATACGGGAACTATCCGCTCGTCCTCGATCACAGCATCCTGGTATCCTAAATCAACAGAACAGGAATAGCTAGCAAAACAGAGCTCAACAGGATAATGCGTGTATGCAAATGCAACAGCTGATATCAACACAATGCGCAAACGATAACAGCACAAAGCATACACAGCAAAACACATAATCCATGCTCAATCCTAAGCTGTAAACAAGCTCACATCCGTACCTCAAATCTCTGTGCAACAATTACTACAAGCAGATTGCCACAATGACGCAGATCCACCAGTTGCTCAACGGCAACACAAGCAACTACTCAAAGACCGAAGCACAGAAAAGCAACAGCTGGGAGATACAACTCAACCAGCGCTATCCTACCTCATCTAACACCACAGAAAGCTCTAACAATCTTAAAAGCAGGAACTGAACTTACCCCAAAAAGCTAGGAGCGAAATCCAATGCTTATGCTAACAGACTACACAAGGGAGATGTCTTCGCACACCTCACCATCTTCAAGCAAACGTCCGAAAGCAATATCCAAACGAAGCGTCTCAGCAAGATGAGTCCAACGCTACCACTCTCGCTCTCGTCGGAGCTGCCTACCGCCGGCAATCGAAAAAGATAAGGTTCGACGAACAATAGCTAGGGTATCGCGACAGGATCAACTATCGGGAAATATTCTAAGTATGGAAACTGGATACTTAATTCGAAGACAAAGTCCTCTCTTATAAGCCAAAGATGCTCACAGCTGAAGAAACAGTATCCATCACACTTAAACTATCGCAACTGATATTCCCGCTTGCAAAACAGATCTTGCAACAGATCTCTCACTAAGCCAAAACAGATCTCTACTAACTCAAACGACGTCGCAGAGAACTACTGTCGCACGTCACCCGCTACTCACTGCTGAACACTAACCAAAATCTGTTAGCAACGCTACAATAGATCTCTCACACAGCTGACGCTAACGCAACTCACAGCTGAATCTTCTTCGCTAATCCAAAATGCTGTCGTTCCAACTAATCCAAACGACGACGTAGAACTACTCACTGCTAAAACACGCTAGCTCGCTCTCTACTACTCAGCGACAACAGATCTTTCTATGACTGCTGAATACAACCACTACTGCTGATGTCACCAATGTTGAGCGCCAACATTCAGCGATGACTCGCGCTAACTTCTAAACAGATTCCGCGCCAACTCTAACTCTCCAGAACTGTTCCAAGTGCTAAAACAAAACCCGATAGCTTCTCAAAGTTCATCAACACAAAGCTGATCTCAACAAAACCCTATTAATTAACTCAATTAATCTTATCAGCTTTCGGGTCTCACAATAGACGTGATCTGGATATGTATGATTCACGAAGCCAGGAGGTTGTGCAACATACACTTCCTCAGTCAAGATACCATTTAGAAAGGCACTCTTTACATCCATTTGAAAGACTTTGAAGTCTTTGTATGCAGCATATGCAAGAAACATGCGGATGGCTCCTAATCTTGCTACTGGAGCGAAGGTTTCATCAAAATCTATTCCTTCTAGTTGTCTAAAACCTTGAGCTACTATTCTAGCCTTGTTGATTATAACAACACCATCCTCATTCAGCTTGTTCTTAAAAGACCCATTTAGTTCATATCACTGAATGATTAGTAGGTAGAGGAACTAACTGCCATACATTGTTTCTCTTAAATTGGCTAAGTTCATCTTGCATAGCATCTATCCAGCTTGGGTCTACTAAGGCTTCTTCTATCAGCTTTGGTTCTATGTGAGAAATGAATGTTGAATTGAAGTACTCATGCTTAAGCTGACCTTGTGTGCGAACATGGCATAGCATCTATCCAGCTTGGGTCTACTAAGGCTTCTTCTATCAGCTTTGGTTCTATGTGAGAAATGAATGTTGAATTGAAGTACTCATGCTTAAGCTGACCTTGTGTGCGAACATGGGAATGTACATTACCTATGATCTGCTCAGGTGGATGATTTCTCTTCCACCGAAGGTCAGATCCTATTGGATTTGCTCCCTGTTCAGCTTGGATGTCTTGCTGTATGTTCTCATTTTGATCACCAGATACCAATTGATGTGAACGTTGTTCCATATTTGAATCAGATACCAATTGATGAGTTTCATTGATAGTTGTGTATCTGAAGCTGGTCTTGATACCAATTGATGGATTGTAGAATCTGCTTGTGCAGCATCTTGTGCAACAGTTGTTCCATCACCCACAGCTGGCACACTGGTTGAGATATGTTCCTGCACTAGGTCAACATTAGTCAATTCAATGACTTATATGTTACCTGTCAGATCTGCTTGCTCAGTAGGGATGTCATCGTGTGGAGCGTCCAGTGCTGGCTGGTTATCAGCTGAATATTGGTACGTCATCACTTCATCTAAGCTGGTTGATTCCAGACGTGTGCACAAATCCATTAAACTCGCATCTGAATTGGAACGAAAACTGGTTTCATCAATACCACGTGAGCTGATTCTTCAACCATCAAGCTCTGGTTGTTAAAAACTCTGTACGCTTTGCTCACGGCTGAGTATCCAAGAAATAAACCTACATCAGATTTAGCATCAAAAGAAGTTAGATGCTTTTTTCCATTATTATGAATGAAACATCTGCATCCAAACACCCTGAAATAAGATATATAAGGTTTCTTGCCACTCCAAATCCCATATGGGGTTACACCATGAATCTTGTTAATCATAGATCTGTTTTGAGTGTAGCAAGCTGTGTTAACTGCTTCAGCCCAGAATTTTTGAGAAATGCCGGAATCAGCAATCATAGTTAGAGCAGCTTCTTTTAAAGTACGGTTTCTCCTCTCAGCTAACCCGTTCTGCTGAGGAGTTCTAGCTGCTGAAAGCTCATGCTTAATTCCAATATCTTCCAGAAAGAAGAAAATTTTTTATTTAAACTCAGTACCTCGATCACTCCTTATCCGGTTGACAGTGCAAGATTTTTCATTTTGTAAACATTTTAAAAGCTATATCAGCTGGTCAGCGGTTTGATCCTTTGATTTTAAAAACAACACCCATGTAAATTTGTAAAATCATCATCAACAACAAGGGTGTATTTTGTTCCCCCTAAGCTGGTTACGGGTATAGGACCAAAAAGGCTGCTAGGAAAATCTGTTCAGATCCCAGCTGCTCTGACCAGTTGACAATGTAGGTATTTCTTGATCTGTTTCCTATCAACACTGTCAGACCATCTGGATTCTGAACTGTGCATGTGTGCTTTTGAAAGTTAACTGTGTAACCATTGTCACACAGCTGACTTATGCTGATAAGATTATAGCACACATTTTCAACTAAAAGAACATCAGAGATTGAAATGTTACCATGGATAATCTTACCCTTACCCACAGTGTTACTGTGTGAGGTATCACCAAAAACAATTTTGGCTCCTTTGTGTGGCGTCAGATATGATAATAGCTTTGAGTTACCAGTCATGTGTCTCGCACATCAACTGTCCAGATAACATTTGTTTGATTCTTCCAAAGCTGTGTACCCGTTGTCCTGTAATCATAAAAATATAATTTTGGTACGCAATTTTACTTGGGTCCAGATCGGATTACCCCTTTCGGGACCCATACTTCAATTACCTTTACAGTTTTCCCAGTATGGATATCCGCTAGGGTTCGTGCTGAATTTTTGTTATTCGTTGAGCTTAAGCTTTGTACTTTGACCATTTAGATCACGTTTGGGCTGAACCTTTATCCACACCGATTTGGCCTTCGTTGAACCACGCCTTTGCTGGTTCGACACAGACGACTTAGGTACAGCTTTCGCCTTATCCTTCTCAAGTCTGTTCGTTAGCCAGCTGGACTTAAAGTTCTCAGACTTATTGTAACCAATACCGTTTTTTGCTCTTATGGTTTAGTTGTCCAGTGAACTGATCATCGTACTTAATCGACTCAAAAACATCTTCTGGGTCTCATGTAGTACTTAAGGAAACCGAAGACTTAGTCCAGGAGCTCATCACATGATTTAATTTCTCATTTATAGATGAGAGCTCACAGGACTTTATTCTCAAAGAATCATTCTCGATTTTCAGCTTACTCAACTCAGTTTGTAAACTGTCAGTTTCCCCATGCTGAGCAGTGCTTGGTTCCACTGAACTATTTTCCAAACATTGTTTTCAGCTTTAATCTCATCGAATGTCTGAGACAGCTTTCTGTACTCATGGACCATTTCATTAAGTGCAGTGATGAGGTCCTCTCGTGTAAATTCACTATTGGAGAAGTCGAATACCTCATCATCAGTTGTCTGGTTGGTCATCAAGCAGTAGACTTCTTCTTTCTCACTTGTTGGCGCAGCGACGGATCCGGATCCCGCTCCCGGGGCGCAGCGGAAGATTTAAAATTTTGGACCCAAGAACGGTCAATACATAGTATAAACAACAATTAAACATTCATAGGATGTTTATTTTGGTACCTTGCTGGCGTCTAGGCGCCTGGCTCCGACCAATTTCACGAGGAAATCGGCACTTCAACGGTAGGCGGTTGTCGTTCTCCTAATCCGGTCCACGACTGAAATCTCGATCTGTTCGTCGGTCTGCACTAGAAAATGCGACGAATATTTCACGGACGGAATCTCCTCGTGGAGATGGTCGAAACAAGTCCGACGGCGGCGACAGGCGGCGGCGGCGGCACGTCGGCGGCGGGCAGCGACGGCAAGGAGAGGCGGCGGCCGTGAGGAGTGGGAGAAGGGAGGGAGGCGTGCTCTAGGGTTTGTGGAGTGTCTTGTCAATGCAACCCTAAGGCCTCTATATATAGACTTCCTATGGGCTTGAACCGGCCCAATGGGCCTGGGTCGGGCCAAGTCCCAGAGTGCACATTCGTTTCAAGTCCATCACCGTGACTCCATCATAATCCCGATCGACGATCAGATCGGACCGATCTACACAGTTTACAAAACTGAGTATTATTATGCGAAAACAATTTTTCGGACCACCTTATCCAAAATAGAAGTTAAGCCCCTGCAAGTTTCAAGGATAGTCAAACTAGCCCAAACTGCATTTTTGACCCTGTTTAATTTTAGGAAGTCGCACTTCCATCCTTCCTCCTCCTATAATCAACAAATTGAGTTTAATTTTCGTGCAGGAACTGAGAAGTCAGTACTTGTGTGACCATCAGTGGTTCAGGGATACAGCTAGCTGTGGGCCCACAACATGTGTGACTCCGAAATCACAATTTCGGACTGACCCATCGGATCATGGTAAAGCGTCTAGCAACATCGGCCCATGATCCCCTAGGTATCACTGATAGTGCCTGCAAGAACCAGTTGGTCATGGTTAGCGTACAGTACGATCCTTTCAAAACAAATATCCCGATCAGATCAACGACCATTGGTAAATTGAGAGTCGCTAGAGATCCAATAACCATGCATACATCTCGGAGATCAAATACTGACATCGCGTGTGTTACTGGGTAAACCCATTTACCTAAAAACATCTAGTACTCTGGCCAGAGATTTATCACACTATTATCTCCTCGGATAGCATAGGATATCCATGCACAAAGGCGAGCGGTGAATCCTCGACAACGAAGCATCGACTCCTACATGCATCGGGACCTCACCCAATCCCGCCACCTGATGACCCAGGGTAGTTAGATAGATCACCAGGTCATTATCCATCTGCATGCTCAGAACATCACAATGTTCCCTACCAATGAAACGTGGTACTTCACATCACAGATGCTAGTCTCAAACTCGGGCGGCCTTATCCTCATTTTGACGGCCCAATCGACTAGGAACGAGTTTAGAACACACAGTGACTATTAGATGTGTTTCATGATAGACATCATATCCACTATCACATCTAACATACACTATGGTGCATTCTAGGTCTTTATCCAACATAATTGTTAACATTATAAAATTAATGAAGATAAAGAATGCCATAAAAGAATACGAATTTCATAAATAAAGAGCGTTTTACAATGAGTCAATAAGAACCCACACGCCACAAGTTGGCTAGATGGGCACCTACTCTAACAATCTCCCACTTGCCCTATAGCCAACTACTCATCAGACGCAGTCCCATTTTTTCGTGATGTTTTTCAAACAACGGTCCTGGCAAGGGCTTCGTGAGTGGATCAGCAATGTTGTCTGCAGAGGCGACTCTCTCGACTGCTATGTCACCTCTAGCCACAATATCCCGGATTATGTGGTATTTCCTCAGTATATGTTTGGATCTTTGGTGAGACTTAGGCTCCTTTGCTTGCGCAACGGCACCCGTGTTGTCACAGTACATCGGGACTGGACCAACTCCTTTAGGGATTACGCCCAACTCTTGGACGAAATTCCTCATCCAAACCGCCTCTTTAGCGGCAGCTGATGCTGCGATGTACTCAGCCTCAGTGGTTGAATCCGCGATGGTGTCTTGCTTGGAACTCTTCCAAGAGACAGCACCACCATTGAGCATGAATACAAAACCAGAGGTTGACTTCGAATCATCCACATCACATTGGAAGCTAGAATCGTTGTAGCCTTCCAATTTCAGTTCACCACCCCCATAGACCATGAACATATTCTTAGTCCTTAGTAAGTACTTAAGAATATCTTTCACAGCCTTTCAATGCATTTGGCCGGGGTTAGCTTGGTAACGGCTCGTGACACTCAGAGCATATGCGACATCCGGTCTAGTTGAGATCATGCCATACATAATAGTACCTATTGCCGAGGCATATGGCACACGTGTCATACTCTCTATCTCCTCATCATTTTATGGACACACAGATTTATATAGAGTGACCCCGTGGCACATAGGCAGGTGTCCTCTCTTGGACTCTTCCATGGAGAACCTCTTAAGTATGGTATCGATGTAGGTAGCTTGGGTGAGTCAGAGCATCCTTTTCGATCTATCTCTATAATTCTGTATTCCTAGAATATAGGATGCTTCACCCATGTCCTTCATCGAGAATCTACTAGACAACCATACTTTAGTTGACTGCAACATTCCTACATCATTCCCAATGAGTAGAATGTCATCAACATAAAGTACAAGGAATGTCACAACATTCTTAACCACCTTCTTATACACACATGGCTCCTCGGGATTCTTGATGAAACAAATTCTTTAATTTTTTTCATCGAATCTCAGGTTCCAACTTCTCGATGCTTGTTTGAGACCGTAGATCGATCTCTGAAGCTTGCATACTTTATGTCACTTCCTACAGATGTGAAACCCTCAGGCTGTGTCATATAGATCTCTTCCTTAATATTTCCATTAAGGAACGCAGTTTTCACATCCATTTGTCATACCTCATAGTCATACCATGTGGCTATGGTTAGTAGAATTCTAATTGACTTGAACATTGCGACTGGTGATGCATTGCTTCAAGCCACAAATTAGAATCGGCATCGGAAATTGCCTCCTTGAAAGTTCTTGGATCACATCCAATACTTTGATCACTTTGATCATATTCAAGGAGGAAACCATATCTAACAGGAGCCCTAGGAACCCTTTCAGATCTCCTAGGTGTGTCCATATCAATTATTGGCTCTTGAGATGCGGGAGACTCACTTGGTACTTCAGTTGGTTCTCGAAACTCTTCGAGTTCTACTATCTTGCCTTTTCTATCAAGTAGAAACTCCCTTTCTAGAAAGGTGGCATTTCTGGAAACAAACACTTTTGTTTCACTGGGATAGTAGAAGTAGTATCAAATAGAGTTCTTTGGATACCCAACAAAGTAGCATAAGATGGATCTATTATCCAGCTTATCTCCCACTGTCTGCTTCACGTAAGCAGGACATCCCCAAATCCTCAAGTATGAGTATTTGGGAGGCTTGCCCATCCATATCTCATATGGAGTTTTATCCACTGCCTTTGTGTGGACATTGTTCAACAACATTACCGCCGTTTCGAGCGCATAGCCCCAAAACGAGGTAGGAAGTTCAGTGGAACTCATCATAGATCGAACCATGTCCATCAAGGTTCGATTACGACGCTCCGCTACACCATTGAGTTGTGGTGTGGTCGGAGGGGTCCACTGTGAGAGAATTCCATTCTCTTTGAGATAGTCTTGAAATTCGACACTTAAGTATTCTCCACCTCGATCGGATCGAAGCGTTTTAATACTTTTCCCCAACTGATTTTCTACTTCAGCCTTGAATTCTTTGAACTTTTCAAAGGATTCAGACTTGTGCTTCATTAAGTACAAGTACCCATACCTAGAGTGATCATCGGTAAAGGTGATGAAGTAGGTGTGCCCGGACTTAGTACCAATGCTAAGTGGGCCACACACATCAGTGTGGATCAAATCCATTAGGCCTTCAGCACGTTCAGCTTTGCCCGTGAAGGGCAATTTAGTTCTTTTTTCCCTTGAGACAAGACTCACAAGTTGGTAGAGAGTTAATAACAGACATATCAAACATGTAACTCCTAATCAACTTGTTCATCCTATTCAAGGAAACATGACCTAGCCTAGCGTGCCAAAGTTGTGCCGGGTTCAAGCTATCGTTTTTCCTTTTAATAGTTGTTGTATGTGTTTCCACATCGTGAATTGGAACTTCTTTTAATTTTAAGGTGTATAGATCGTTTTCGTGTTCCCCAATTCCAATCAAACATTCATTCTTGTATATATTGCAAATCGAATTGGCAAAATGACAAGAATATCCATCACTATCAAGCATAGAAACAGAAATGATGTTCTTTATTAATTCGGGACTAAATAAAACGTTTCTCAATAACAACTTAAAATTTGAAGATAGAAATAGTAAACATCTCCTATAGCTACAACAGCAACCCTTGCTCCGTTGCCAAGCCTCAAGTGGGTCTCACCCTCTCTAAGACGTTGGCTTCTTGTCATTACCTACAAATCATTGCAGATATGAGATCTACATCCAGTACCAAGTACCCAAGAAGTCGAATTAAGAGACATATTTATTTCAATGTAGAACATACCTTTTGCAGTTCGCAACTGCTCGAGGTACTCCTTGTAGTTCCTCCTCCAGTGCCCAGGCTTGTGGCAGTGGTGGCAAACATCCTCAGATTTATTTGATCCACAGACAGCTCATGTGGAAGTGTGATATCAAGGCCCACTAGCTTCTCAATCGAGCCCAATCCATACGAACCCCCATGCTCGCGGACCGAAGTCCCATCGCGCATGCGGCTCGTCATGAGCTCCCTGATAGTAGTGAACCTCTCAGTCCGAGACGTTTCCTCATACAGCTCTTTGAGATGAAGGTGTATGTCAGCAGCATACACCGTCTTCTCAAAACGCCGCTGCATTTCGTTAGACATCGATGCAACACGTAACACCGTGCCTTAAGCTCGTCGTCCCACCATTTCTCCAGCTTTGCCAGCTCCTCAGGACTGGCATCGGCAGGGGCTTCCTTCGGAGGTGTCTTCTCTAGCGTGTAGAGAAGTTTCTCCGAAGCCAAGACAATCTTGAGGTTTCGAAGCCAATCTTGGTAGTTCAAACCAGTGAACTTGTTGCTATCCAGTATAGCAGCAAGTTGATTTTTGATTGAAGACATGATACTAGCAGTTTATATTTAAAGGAAAACAGACATGCATTACTAACTATTCATGAAAAACGCTAAGACATAAAAACATGGTCATTTAGTTTTATGAATTATCCTCCCACTATTTTAACGATTTCACCTTCCTCTAATGAAATCGAGAAAGCAAGTTTCCTTAGTGGGTACACAGAGCCCAATCAAGAAATCATTGTCCCGAATAATATCAGTCAACCATGACCTTCAAAAGGTAGAGCCCAATTGCAACTGGTGCAACCTCCATGTATTCACCTCACGTCCAGTAAGGGCCCAATAATATGACGCCGATTACTATCACCTGTCAAGATGACCCATCAATATTGAGTTGTGATGGACGGTCCCCTTAATGTCCCCAATAATATGATCCAACGTTAAAGGGAGTTCCAACCAACTCACAGCAAGTGTCAATGATGTGTACAGCTTTCCGGCATACATAACCCCCTCAATAATATGAGCCGGGCCATGTATACGGGTAGCATCGACGTACACCCATTGTTGAGGAAGGTAAGAAATTTTAAACAATATTTAAATTCCTTTAGCTTATCAAATAAACTTTTAATCTTGATATAAATTTTAAATCAAATTTAAATGAGGGATTTTAATTTTGAAATTTGGTCTCAATAATTTTAAATCAAATTCAAAATCGCGGATTCAACATACATATATCACATATAAAAATGGGATGATCGATAAGCGAGAGCTATGCGATCCGTGGTTGCCAAGCACGGATCTAGGTCCAATCCTAGGTGATATGCAGTATGCAAATGCAATCCTATTACATAAGCTTCCAAGTTTACAAATCTTCGGTCTTCAATATCTTTGATCATCATCTCCACCATCTTCAAAATTATCCTCCCACTAAGTCTAATATTTACATTTAAATAGCCATGACAAGTAGGGATATAATTTAAAGGGATGGGAACGGGCTATAAACCAGGCCCACTTTGAAAACAATATCAACAATATTACAACTAAAATTTGTAAAACCTAGCAAACACCTAGCACATTGGGCATTGCTCTCGATCATCCCAAACAATATCAATTCAATTAATTGACATAAATAAAATAATCAAATCAAATATGATATTATCCAACAAAATCGCATTTTAAATATGAAATCATATTTTATAAATAAAATCTTATTTTGTTATTTTCAATTGCATCAAATTTGGCTTAAAACAATTTTAGGTCCAAAATCTCAAAAATTACAAAAATTAATTTTGGTCCGACCAAAAAGGGCCCAATATCAAATATTGGCCCGAAAACCCTTCGGTCCATCCGAGACAGGCCCGAAAAAACAATAGAATTAAAAAACGGCCGCCGCATCTCCTCCTTGGAAACCCCGCACGGACGGTGCACCACCGCCCGCAAGCGTGCTGCACGCTGCACGTGCCCCTGTGCGCAACGCATGCGCTCTGGGGCGGCCACCTGCACGCACAGCTCACGCATGTGGGGCGGCAGGTGTCGTACAGCACCGTGCGCGACGTGCACGCATGGGTGCCGGCCAGCGGGCGCAACGCCAGCCGGCAAGTGCGCGTGGGGGTGTGCGCGACAGACGCGCAACCCCCTTCCGCAACGTGCGCGCGGGGAGTGCGCAACAGGTGCGCGACGCCAGCCGCACACTGCGTGCACAACCGCGTGCATCCCGCCGTGAATCGCGTGCGGCAGTTGTGCACGTCGTTCGCGACGGGCGCGCGGTGGCCTGCGGCGGCAGAAAAAAATAATTTTTTTTTTTGAAAATCTGAGATCTGATGCAATACAGGTACAATATATGTATTGACAGATCCGAGCCAAAGCTCTGATACCACTATTGGCGCAGCAGCGGATCCGGATCCCGCTCCAGGGCGCAGCGGAAAATTTAAAATTTTGGACCCTGGAACGTCAATACATAGTATAAACAGCAATTAAACATTCATAGGATGTTTAGTTTGGTACCTTGCTGGCGTCTAGGCGCCTGGCTCCGACCAATTTCACGAGGAAATCGGCACTTCAACGGTAGGCGGTTGTCGTTCTCCTAATCCGGTCCACGACTGAAATCTCGATCGCTTCGTCGGTCTGCACTAGAAAACACGACGAATATTTCACGGACGGAATCTCCTCGTCGAGACGTTCGGAACAAGTCCGACGGCGGCGACAGGCGGCGGCGGGGGCGCGTCTGCGGCGGGCGGCGACGGCAAGGAGAGGCGGCGACTGTGAGGAGTGGGAGAAGGTAGGGAGGCGTGCTCTAGGGTTTGTGGAGTGTCTTGTCAATGCAACCCTAAGGCCTCTATAGATAGACTTTCAATGGGCTTGAACCGGCCCAATGGGCCTGGGTCGGGCCCAGTCCCAGAGTGCACATTCGTTTCAAGTCCATCACCGTGGCTCCATCATAATCACGATCGACGATCAGAGCGGACCGATCTACATGTTTAAAAAACTGAAGTATTATGATGCGGCTTGAACCGGCCCAATGGGCCTGGGTCGGGCCCAGTCCCAGAGTGCACATTCGTTTCAAGTCCATCACCGTGGCTCCATCATAATCACGATCGACGATCAGAGCGGACCGATCTACATAGTTTAAAAAACTGAGTATTATGATGCGAAAACAATTTTCCGGACCACCTAATCCAAAATAACAGTTTGGCCCCTGCAAGTTTCAAGTATAGTCAAACTAGCCCAAACTTTAGGGAAATTGCATTTTTGACCCTGTTTAATTTTAGGAAGTCGCACTTCCATCCATCCTCCTCCTATACTCAAAAAATTGAGTTTAATTTCCGTGCGGGAACTGAGAATCCAGTACTTGTGTGACCCTCAATGGTTCAGGGATACAGCTAACCGTGGGCCCACAACATGTGTGACTCCGAAATCACAATTTCGGACTGACCCATCGGATCATGGTAAAGCGTCTAGCAACATCGCCCCATGATCCCCTAGGTATCACTGATAGTTCCTGCAAGAACCAGTTGGTCATGGTTAGCGTACAGTACGGTCCTTTCAACACAAATATCCCAATCAGATCAACGACCATTGGTAAATCGGGAGTCGCTAGAGATCCAATGACCATGCATAAATTTCGGAGATCAAATAGTGACATAGCGTGTGTTACTAGGTAAACCCATTTACCTAAAACACATCTAGTACTCTGGCCAGAGATTTATCACACTATTATCTCCTCATATAGCATAGGATATCCACGCTCAAAGGCGAACGATGAATCCTCGACAACGAAGCATAGACTCCTACATGCATCGAGACCTCACCCAATCCCGCCACCTGATAACCCCAACTGAGTCTGTAAACGGGTCAAAGTGAGGCGCCTATCATGTAGAGTCTCAATGACGTTTCGATTAGTAAGGGATAATCTGTACAACCAAGACCTCGGACTTAATCCACTCGATAAATGGTAACCACTTGGAATGTCCGAACGAGGGTAGTTCGATAGATCGCCAGGTCACTATCCATCTGCATGCTCAGAACATCACAATGTTCCCTACAAATGAAACGTGGTACTTCACATCACAGATGCTAGTCTAAAACTCGGGCGGCCTTATCCTCATTTTGACGGTCCAATCGACTAGGAACGAGTTTAGAACACACAGTGACTATTAGATGTGTTTCATGATAGCCATCATATCCACTATCACATCTAACATACACTATGGTGCATTCTAGGTCTTTATCCAACAGAATTGTTAACATTATAAAATTAATGAAGATAAATAATTCCATAAAATAATACGAATTTCATAAATAAAGATCGTTTTACAAAGAGTCAATAAGAACCCACACGGCACAAGTTGTGTGAGACCTGGATTTGTATTAAGGATTTATTGTTGGGATTGATCGATCTATTAAGAGATTTTGTGGTTTAGATCTCTGTTTTGAGGTTTGAGTTGCATTTTCGGGTTCCATTTCGTGTGTTGAACAATTTTGGAGATTTTGTATTTTCGCATGTTTTGTGTTGAGCGCTAAACGTCGTTGTTTGAGGTATTGCGACTGGTACCAGCTGCGAGGATTTGTGCGTCTGGATGACCAGTCGAGGAACCAGTCGTTGGTTATTAGCGTGTTTTTGGTATCGGGTGAGATACGACAGCGTTTTGAGGAACTTCACTGTAGCTTGCGACTGGTTGTGTTTCGTATATTGCCACTGGTTGTGCACTGTAGCTGTGACTGGTATTTTGCGAGGAGTTATTGCGTCTGGATGATCAGTCGACAGCTATGGTCAACACGGGTCAACGTCATTGTAGCCTTGCGACTGGTATTTGGCGAGATGTTGCGACTGGATAATGATGTCAGTGGAGCGACGTCGTTTGAGTAAGTTGCAACGCTGCGTTTTGAGGTTGCGACTGGATGACCAGCAGAGGATATCGTTGTGCGTTGTTTTGGTCCTGCGACTGGATGACCAGCAGTTGGTATATAGGATTGTGTATCCTGTGCGACGTCGTTTGAGTAAGTTGGTGCGATGCCGTTTTGAGAACCATCCGTTAGTTTATTTTAGCGATTGTTGGAGAAATCAGCCGTTGGTTCTTGCGTCTGCTGGTTAGTTGGTACCTGCTGGTTTGGGAGATTGATGGTGACGACTGGTTTTGTCGGTGGACAATTATTTGTATTGATTTCCAGTCGTTGCAAGTGCTATTTATAGGAAGACTTGGTCTTCGAATTGTGATATCAATTCCATACTTAGCAAATATTTCCCTCGTCTGTGTTCTTCGTTTTGAACCCTAGAGCACTGTTCACCGTGAGCTATTCCGGTGAATTCTCATTGTTTCCGGTGGTTGTTTTGCTCGTGCGAGGTAGCGTTGGACTCCTCTCGAGAAGCTCTTCCATTTCGTACCAGTTTTAGAAGCTGTAATTGGCTAGTTGAGGAACGCGAAGTTGCTGCCGTTCGAGTGCTGCGTCGACCGGGTAGAACTACGTTCTGGTTTTCGGTGAGACCTTGTTCCTAGACATAGTTTTAAGCTTTCTGTGTAATTGTTGAGGTATATTGAGCAGCTGGTTGAGTGTGACTCCCAGCCGTGAGCTTGATTAGCAACCCGTAAGATTTATGTTGTGTATGCCGTGTGTTTATCAGGCTTTTACCAGAGTCTTCGGGATTTCTCGCAGTGTTAATTGTTGCTCAGTATAAGGTACGGATTTGAGCTTATATTACAGCAAGGTTATGGCTTGGATGATTGTAGTTGCTGATATGTGGAATGGTCGTGCCTGCTGGTTGTGTCCTGTTGAGGATTTTGTATGCTGTTGTGTTATTTCTTTGTTGCATATGTTATCTGCCTGCATTCCAGCATGTTGCATACACGCATGGTATTCCTTTCCAGTTTTGGTAGTCTTTGCACCTTGTTGTATTGTTGTTGTTTCTTACCAGGATGTGAGGACGAACGACAATACCGCACTCTCATCTCCCTGCTGGGATCGTAGCCACCATGCGCCGAGTGGTTAACTACCACAGTTCATGGGCGAGGAAACAGCAGGTTGAGTTGTTTGATGCATCTGGTAAGTGGGTGTAGTGTCATGGCGAGTGGCTCACTACCACACTGTGAACACACACCCGTAGCCACTGTATGTTGTTGATGATTCTTGGAGCTATGTTTGAGTTCCTTAGTTCCCTTGTAGGTCGATCTTCCCGTTGTTGTTCGGCGTCTCATGCATAGCATCTGCATTTTATTCCTTGCTGTTTATTGCTGTTTTATTGTTGCTCTCCGTACTGGGGTTTGACCCCACGTCCATCTGGGGCTTGGTTTGTTTCTTTGTTTTGTTGTTTTCAGGAAACCCAGGTTCTACAGCTGGTCGTGGGTTTAACCCAGCTGGTGGTGCCCCAGGAGGTGGCTAGCGTGTCCCAGTTGCATATAGCATACTTATATATATGTATCAGTTAGCCAGGGGGATGCCCTGCGCTTTGTTGTTGTACCCGTAGGGGAGTCTGATACATGTTTGAATTATGTATGCTTTATTGTTGGTTGTTTTATGAATTGGGGAAACTTATTTTAAGTATTGTTGTATTTTAAATTATATGTTGAAAACCGTCGGGCCTAAAAGAGAAAAATTTTACCCACTTTTTGATAGCTTCCGCATGTGTTTATCTGTTGTGAGCACGAGGCCTGACATTTTTGGTATCAGAGCTTAAACTGGGATAAGCTAAATTCTTTTGTTCACACTTGAGTCTAGGCACAGTGTTGCGTGTTGCATGTGCTTGACTTATGTGACTACGTGCTGCATATTTTGTGTTATATGCTTTCTATGCTGTATCTGTTCTGTTTTTGCTTGATCCTGTTGAGTATTTCCGTAGATGCCGCCTAGACGTCGTGGTAGAGGTAGGGGGCAGTTCCAGGAATCAAGAGGACAGAACGAGGATCAGTATAGTGCTCCTAGTCATACTCTTGAGAGTAGTGGAGAAGAGGAGGCTGAGGCTCCGCCGGCTCCGGTAGAGAGAATGGATGTGATCATAGCTCGGTTTCAGAGAATGAATCCTCCTGTCTTCAATGGCGATGATTCGAGTGAGGATGCGGATTCTTGGCTCCATAGTGTCATACATCTTTTTGATCGGGCTCAATATGACGACGATCTCCGGTTGAGGTTGGTAACCTTGTTGTTGAGGAATTCCGCAGAGCGTTTTGACAAGCAAGCCCAAGTCGTATGCTGAGGCCGTGGATACTGCTATCCACATTGAGGAGGGCATGAGGAGCCGTAATGCGCGCAGAGTGCAGGTAGCGCAGGCGGTGCAGGGTGGTAGACCCGCTGGTCAGGGAGCTCAGTCATCTCAGAGTTCTCAGTCCGCGCATTTTCCTCAGCAGCAGCAACAGTTTCAGCAGCCCAGTTTTGGTGAGACTCCGTTTAGGCCGTTTCAGCAGCCTGGCCCTTCGCGTTTTGGGCAGTCGTCTCAGCCTTTCTTTCCAGGACCCCAGCATGCTCAGGTTAACGCCTTCAGAGGGAGCAGGCCGAGGAGACACCGAGCCGGGTGATTGGAGGGACATGTTTTGTTTTTGACTTTCCTGCTCGTGTGTTGTTTGACACCGGTGCATCGCATTCGTTTATTTCTGATTCGTTTGTTGTTGAGCATGGTTTGTGTACCGTCCCATTGCACGATGCTGTTTCTGTTTCTACCCCCGGTGGTGTAAGCCTGTTCTCACAAGAGATTTTGTTGGATGGTGTGTTGCGGTTTGGCGAGCATGCCTTGTTAGCGAATTTGATCCGTTTGATGCTTTGGGATTTCGATTGCATAGTTGGGATGGATGTGCTGTCCAACTACAGGGCCTCCGTGGATTGCTTCCATGGGATTGTGCGCTTTAGGCCTTTGTCTGGCGAGAAGTGGGACTTCTACGGCCAGGACTCTAGATCGAAGATTCCGCTGGTCTCCGCGATGGAGATGTTTAGCTTGTTGTCTTTGGGAAATGCTGGCTTTATGATTTACGCTTTGGATGCGTCTTCTTCTTCTAGTGTTCAGCTTAGTGACGTTCCTGTGGTGCGACACTTCCTCGACGTGTTTCCGGAGGAGATTCCTGGTTTTCCTTCGAGACGGGATATAGACTTCAGCATAGAGTTGGTGCCTGGCACAGCTCCGATTTCTCGTGCCCCGTATCGTCTAGCGCCTGCGGAGTTGAGAGAACTCAAGGTACAGTTAGATGATTTGCTGGAGAAGGGTTTCATTCGCCCTAGTATGTCACCGTGGGGAGCGCCCATTTTGTTTGTGAAGAAGAAGGATGGATCAATACGGATGTGCATTGATTTTCGTCAGTTGAATAAAGCCACTGTGAAAAATAAGTACCCGTTGCCGAGAATCGATGATCTGTTAGATCAGTTACAGGGTTCTGCGGTGTATTCTAAGATTGATCTTCGTTCCGGGTACCATCAGCTCAGAGTGAGGGAACAAGATGTCGCGAAGACTGCGTTTCGTACGAGGTACGGACATTGAGTTTCTGGTGATGCCGTTTGGGTTGACAAACTCGCCTGCAGTCTTCATGGATCTGATGAACCGAGTCTTCCGAGAGTTCATAGATCAGTTTGTGATTGTTTTTATAGAAGACATCTTAGTTTACTCGAAGACTCCAAGGGAGCACAAGGAGCACTTGGAGATGATTCTTCATAGGTTGAGAGAGCAGCAGTTGTATGCGAAGTTTTCCAAGTGCGAGTTTTGGTTGGAACGCGTAGTATTTCTGGGTCATGTCATTTCAGCAGATGGCATTTCTGTAGATCCCAGTAAAGTGGATGCCGTGTTGAACTGGGAGCGACCGAGAAATGTGTCTGAGATTCGCAGTTTCTTAGGTCTGGCTGGCTATTATCATCGTTTCATTGAGGGGTTTTCTTCTATAGCAAATCCGATGACCCAGTTGATCCAGAAGGATAAACGGTTTGTTTGGACTGAGCAGTGTGAGAATGCTTTTCAACTGCTTAAGGAGAAGTTAACTACTGCGCCTGTGTTGGCTTTGCCGTCCGGATCAGGTGGTTTTGTTGTTTGTTCTGACGCTTCGCTAAATGGATTGGGTTGTGTGTTGATGCAGAATGGTAGAGTCATTGCGTATGCCTCACGGCAGTTGAAACCGCACGAGACTCATTACCCAATTCATGATTTGGAGTTAGCAGCGGTGGTCTTTGCGTTAAAGATCTGGCGTCATTACATGTATGGCTAGCAGTTTGTGGTGTACTCCGACCACAAGAGTTTGCAGTATCTGTTTTCGCAGCCTGACTTGAACATGAGACAGCGTAGGTGGATGGAGCTGCTTAAGGATTTTGACTGTGAGATTAAATACCAGCCTGGGAATTCGAACGTAGTGGCTGATGCTTTGAGCAGGAAGGCTAGTGAGATGCTTGCGTCGTTGTACATCTCTAAGGATCAAGAGCATCTTAACACTACGGGTTGGAGATTTTACGCGGCTGAGGATTGTGTGTTGGTTTCTTCGTTCCAAGTGGAACCACAGGTTGTTTCCAACATTCGAGCAGCTCAGAGGACCGATCCGTCAATCCACGAGTTGAAGATGAAAGTTAGGGTTGGCGAACTTGAGGACTATTCTGTCTCGTCCGATGGTTGTTTGCGTTTCCGAGGCAGGTTGGTTGTGCCCAATTTGATTGATTTGAAGGAGGAGATCCTTCGAGAAGCGCACTGTAGCAGACATAGTGTTCATCCTGGTGCACGGAAGATGTACCATACTTTGAAGCCGCACTTTTGGTGGGCTGGCCTGAAGAGCGATGTTGCTGGTTTTGTCGCTCGTTGTTTGAACTGCCAGATGGTTAAGGCTGAAAGCATGAGACCTGGTGGTCTGTTGCAGAGTTTAGAGGTGCCCCAATGGAATTGGGAGCACATTGCGATGGATTTCGTAACGCATTTGCCTCGTTCCAGCCGAGGATGCGATGCTGTTTGGGTAGTTGTAGACCGTTTGTCTAAGTCTGCACACTTCATTCCCTACGGGATGACCTTCTCGTTGAAGAAGATGGCGAAGCTGTACATTGATTTTGTTGTTAGATTGCACGGTGTGCCTGTTTCAATCGTGTCTGACCGAGATCCGAGGTTTACTTCTAGGTTTTGGAAGAGTTTGCAGGCAGCTTTGGGCACGTAGATTGGCTATGAGTACCGCGTATCATCCCCAGACAGATAGGCCAATCTGAGCGAACTATCCAGACGTTAGAGGATATGTTGCGTGCTGTTGTGTTGGATTTCGGAGGTGATCGTGTATTTCTCAAGGTTTCTCCGTTTCGTAGTGTGATGCACTTTGGACGCAAGGGAAAGTTAGCCCCTCGTTACGTTGGTCCGTATGAGATTGTCGAGAGGATTGGCCCTTTAGCGTATCCTCTGTTGTTGCCGTCCGAGTTATCTTCTCTGCATGACGTCTTTCACGTTTCCATGTTGAGGAAGTATGAGCCAGATCCGTCTCATGTGCTTGGAACTGACGAGGTAGAGCTAGATCAGTCGTTGAGCTGTCAGGAATACCCTTTGCAGATCCTTGGCAGAAAAGAGAAACAGTTGAGGAACAAGACCATTCCTTTGGTAATGGTGCAGTGGAGCAAGCATGGTAGGGAAGAAACTACTTGGGAGCTGGAAGAAAAGATGCAGCGCGAGTGGCCGCATCTGTTTGAGTAGCTGTTGGGCTATATTTTCCAGTAGCTTGTAGTTTTGCTGTTTTCTTCCTTAGTTGTTGTGATTTGTTTGCTCAGTTATCTTGAACTCTTGGCCTAGTGTTGGGCGAGTTCTAGAGTTAGTTTTAGTTTCTATTTTAGCCTCTGCTGTTGTTTGTTGATTCAGAATTGTTGTTGTGATTTCGAGGATGAAATCCTTTTTAGTGGGGGAGAAATGTGAGACCTGGATTTGTATTAAGGATATATTGTGGGGATTGATCGATCGATTAAGAGATTTTGTGGTTTAGATCTCTGTTTTGAGGTTTGAGTTGCATTTTCGGGTTCCATTTCGTGTGTTGAACAATTCTGGAGCTTTTGTATTTTCGCATGTTTTGTGTTGAGCGCTAAACGTCGTTTGAGGTATTGCGACTGGTACCAGCTGCGAGGAGTTGTGCGTCTGGATGACCAGTCGAGGAACCAGTCGTTGGTTATTAGCGTGTTTTTGGTATCGGGTGAGATACGACAGCGTTTTGAGGAACGTCACTGTAGCTTGCGACTGGTTGTGTTTCGTATATTGCGACTGGTTGTGCACTGTAGCTGCGACTGGTATTTTGCGAGGAGTTGTTGCGTCTGGATTTGTATTAAGGTTTAATTGTTGAATTAATCGAATTTTTGATGATTTCTGGTGATTTAGATTTCATTTTGAATGTTGGGTTGCATTTTCGGGTCGAGAATCACATTTGGACCAATTCTGGAAATTTCGAGATTTTCGAATTTCGGGTGAAATCTGGTGGCAGATTTCATGACGTCAGCAGCGTGTGTTGTCGTCGTTTGGCTGACATAAGCATTGCCGTTGAGAGATATTTCGGTGAATCTGTTGGCAGATTTGATGACGTCATCATTGCGTGGTTTCTTAGCATGGATGACGTAAGCATTGCTGGTATGAGTTGTGGGTGAAAACCTGTTGGTAGATCTTATGACGTCAGCACCGCGTGTTGGTGTAGTGGGGATGACGTAAGCGTTGCTGTTGAGAGATTTGGTAGTGGCGAGAAGTCCTTTACGCCGTCGTTTCACGAAGTCTGGTTTAGCGAACAGATTTGATGACGTGTGCATTTCCTCCCGTTGCGTTGTATAGCAGATTTTCTTACGTAAGCAGTTCTCCCGGTGGTGCAATGCGACGTCGTTTTGGGGATTTTAGTGTGTTTTAGCGCCTGCGTTGGTTTTGAGAGATCTGTTGACTATTTGAAGCTTTGAAAGCTGTTTTGGTCGGTGGAATAAATTAGCAGAACTCTTGCGCTTTTAATAGAAGCGTTGGCTTCGTTTCTTTTCACCAAATCCCATACTTAGAAAATAATTCTCTCGACTTCGCCCACTGTTTCTTCAACCCTTGTCACTATTTACCGTGAGCTTCTCCGGTAGATCCCCGTTGATTCCGGCCACCGTTTTTCACGTTTGAGGTAGCGTTGGACTCCTCTTGGAAAGCTCTTTCACCTCGTACCCATTTTAGAGGCTGTCTTTGGCTGGAGCGAAAGCACGAAGTTGCTGTTTGTGTTCGTGCTTTTCGAAGTTCAGGTAGCTTTCGATCTAGCTTAAGATCTTGTTTTAAGCTTCCTGTTAAGTTGTTTGGGTAGGAGTGAAGGCTAGTTTGTACCTCTGAATTTCCAGCCGTGAGCTCTTGAGAAATTGGCCGTGAGTTTGGCTGTTTTCCCTGAAATCTGTGTATTGTGTTTTGGCAGATTTGTGCAGGCAGGGAGTTGCTTGTTCTTTGAGGAAATTAAGGTACGGGTTGAGCTTGTAAATTTCAGCAAGGTGAGATCTGTTTTGATTATTCGTATTGATCGCATCCCGGTAAAATTTTTGTTCTTCCGCTGCCTGCCGGGGTGCGGATCCGGACCAATCCTAACAGTATTTGGGTGTTGTCTCCCGGCGAGTGGTTAGCTACCACACTTGGAACATACCCAGTGGCCACCATTTGTTGCAGATTCAGTTGAGCTGTGCTTTGACTTCCTTTCCGGTTGGAGTCTTTGGGTTGTTGTCCAGCATCTCATGCATAGCATCTGCATTTTATTCTTGCTGTTAATTGCTGTTTTTATAGTTGCTCTCCGTACTGGGGTTTGACCCCATGTCCCTCCGGGGCTTGGTTTGTTTCTTTGTTGCGTTGTTTTCAGGAAACCCAGGTTCTACAGCTGGTCGTGGGTTTAACCCAGCTGGTGGTGCCCCGGGAGGTGGCTAGTGTGTCCCAGTAGCATATAGCATATCTATGTATGTATCAGTTAGCCAGGGGGATGCCCTGCGCTTTGTTGTTGTACCCGTAGGGGATATGGTACATGTATGGATTATGTATGCTTTGTCATTGCTTGTTTTATGATTTGAGAACTTATTTTAAGTATCGCTTTATTTTAAATTATATGTTTAAAACCGTCGGGCCTAAAAGCGAAAATTTTATCCACTTTTTGATAGCTTCCGCATGTGTTTATCTGTTGTGAGCACGAGGCCTGACATTTTTGGTATCAGAGCTTAAACTAGGATAAGCTCAATTCCTTTGATCACACTTGAGTCTAGGCACAGTGTTGCGTATTGCATGTGCTTGACTTATATGACTACGGCTGCATATTTTGTGTTATATGCTTTCTATGTTGTATTTGTTCTGTTTTTCCTTATCCTGTTGAGTGTTTTAGATGCCGCCTAGACGTCGTGGTCGTAGTAGGGGTCTCTTCCAGGAATCAAGAGGACAGAATGAGGATCAGTCTAGTGCGCCTAGTCATACTCTTGAGAGTAGTGGAGAGGAGGAGGCTGCAGCTCCGCCGGCTCCGGTAGAGAGGATGGATGTGGTCATAGCTCGGTTTCAGAGGATGAGTCCTCCTATCTTCAATGGTGATGAGTCGAGTGAGGACGCGGATTCTTGGCTCCATAGCGTCATACATCTGTTTGATCGAGCCCAGTATGACGACGATCTTCGGTTGAGGTTGGTGACCCTACTGTTGAGGAAGTCCGCCGAGCGTTGGTGTAGAGGTACGTCTAGTACCTTACTGGAGACCGGTGTTGGCATTACTTGGGACATTTTCTACCAGGTCTTCAGGCAGGAGTATGTCCCCGACTCCTATGTAGCTGCCCGTGAGCGGGAGTTCGAGTTCTTGGAGCAAGGTTCGTTGTCTGTGCGCAAGTACGCTCGTAAGTTTTCTGCTTTGTTGGCTTATGTTCCGCATGTTGCTGGCCGGGAGAGGGCCAAGAGCACCAGGTTTGTGGAGGGCTTGAATGGGGATCTGTACCAAAGCGTTTTGACAAGCAAGCCCAAGTCTTATGCTGAGGCCGTGGATACTGCTATCCACATTGAGGAGGGCATGAAGAGCCGCAGTGCGCGTAGAGCACAGGTGGCGCAGGCAGTGCAGGGTGGTAGGCCCGTTGGTCAGGGAGCTCAGTCGTCCCAGAGTTCTCAGTCCGCGCATTTTTCCTCAGCAGCAGCAGCAGCAGGTAGCTCAGCAGTCTGGCCGTCAGAGTTTCGACCCCGCGGTCAGC
>KQ986900.1:0-12593 GCA_001598015.1 Dorcoceras hygrometricum
TTGTTGATGGAAGGTAGGGATAATTTAAACAAATTTAAATTCCCTTTAGTTTTATCGAATTAACTATTAATCTTGATATTAGTTTTAAATCGTATTTAAAACGAGGGATTTTATTTTCGAAAATTTGGTCTCATGCAACAATTTTAAATTAAATTTAAAACATGCGGATTCAACATATATATCAAATATATAAATAACTTTGGGATTATTGATCGCGAGAGCTATGCTGTCCGTGGTTGCCAATCACGGACCTGGGTCCAATCCTTGGTGAAATGCAATATGCAATGCAATCCTATTATATTTGTTTCCGGTTTTACAGATCTTCGATCTTCAATATCTTTGATCGTCATGGGCCCACCATCTTCAAAAGTCCTCCCACTAAGTCTAGTAATTTACAATCAAATTTCATGACACATAAGGGATACATTTTACAAGGGGTGGGAACGGGCCACAAACAGACCCACTTTAATAAATGATAATCAACAATATTAAAACCGAAATCGCAAAACCTAAAGCATACACCTAACACATTGGGCATGGCTCTCGATCATCCCAAACATGCAATCAATCTAATTAATATGCATAAATTAAATAATCAAATTATTTACCACAAAATCATATTTTAATCATAAAATCGCATTTTATAATAAAATCGCATTTTGTCGATAAAATCATATTTTAATCAACAAAATCATATTTTAATTATAAAATCATATTTTACAACTAAAATCAAATTTTGCAATTTTAATTGCATTAAATTGGGCTTAAAAAATTTTAGGCCCAAAAATCTCAAAATTTCAAAATCGACCAAAATCGGCCCGATATCGAATATCGACCCGAAAACTTCATGGGCTGCCCGGGACAGACCCGAACAAAACCTAGAAGAAATCAGCCGTCGCAACGCTGCCGGATACGTCGCCGGATGGCGGCCACACGGCGCCGCTCTCGGCCACCGCGCAAACATGTGTGCGAGGCCAGCGGCCTTTGGCCGGCCACCATGCGCGGCCAGCGCGCATGGTTTCTCCTGGTTGCGCAACCAGTGCGCGGGCAGCGGCCATCGATCGCGCAACCATCGCGCGAGGCAGCGCCCAGCGACCGGCCGTTATGCACGGCAGGTGCGCATATCATGCACGCAGCGGCACGTGGTTGCCGCCGCCCCTAAAGGCGGCCGGCGGCCATCAAAAATTTTTTTTGTTTTCAATTTCAAAATTTTGAGATCCATGCAATTCAGGCAACGATGTATTGAAGGATCCGAGCCTGTGCTCGGATACCACTGTTGGGAATAGCGGTGGCGGATCCGGATCCCACTTCCCGGGGCGCAGCGAAAAAACAAAAATTGCCCGGAAAGTGTTCAATACATTCAATAAAATCTACAAACATTCATAGGGTGTTCGTAGACAGTTACCTTGCTGGCGTCTAGGCGCCTGGCTCCGACCAGTTTCACGAGGAAACCGGCACTTCAAACTTTAGGCGGCGGTAGATTCTCCAATCAGGTCCACGACCGGATTCAATCTTCCTCCAATCAGCCTGCACTAGAAAGCTGATGGATTTTGGCACGATCGGAAATCCTCGTCGCGGTGGCCGGAGCAAGTCCGGCAAGAGGCGGCGGCGCGTGGGTCAGGCCCAAGTCCATATATGAACATTCTGTTCATTTAAATCACCACGGTTTCATCATAACTCCGATCGAAGATCAGATATGACAGATCGACTCAGTTTCCAAAACTGAATGTTATGACGTGAAAAACAATTTTTCAGATACCTAGTCCAAAATGATAGTTTTGCCCCTCAACAGCGGGAAATCGTAATTTGACCCCTGTTGACTTTTAGGAAGTCGCACTCCCTAAAATCCTCTTCCTATGCTCAACAAATTGAGCTCAGTTTCCGTGCGGGAATCATGAGTCCAGTAATTGTGTGACCCTCAATGGTTCAGGGATACAGGTAGCCGTGGGCCCGCAACCATTGCGGCTTAGAAATCACGATTTCGGACTTGCCCAACGGATCATGGTAAAGGGCCTAGCAACATCGCGCCATGATCCCCTAGGTATCATTGATAGTGCCTGCAAGAACCAGTTGGTCGTGGTCAGCGTACAGTACGGTCCTTTCAACACATATATCTCGATCAGATAAACGACCATTGGTAAATCGAGAGTCGCTAGTGTTGGATGAGCGGTGGCGGATCCGGATCCCGTCTCCCGGCGGCGCAGCGGAAGTTTAAAAATTAGCACCGGGAAATGTTCAATACAATAAAGGCAGCACTATAAACCATTCATAGGGCGTTTCTCGGGGTGTTACCTTGCTGGCGACAGGCGCCCATTTCGTGTCATGAGGACTAATCAGTACATCTAAGACCTCGGACTTATCCACTCGACAAATGGTAACCACTTGGAAAGTCCGAACGAGGGTAGTTTGATAGATCACCAGGTCACTATCCATCTGCATGCTTAGAACATCACAATGTTCCCTACCAATGAAACATGGTACTTCACACCGCAGATGCTAGTCTCTAGCTCGGGCGGCCTTATCCTCATTTTGACGGCCCAATCCACTAGGAATAAGTTCAGAATACACAGTGACTATTAGATGTGTTTAATGATAGCCGTCATACCCACTATCACATCTAACATACACTATGGTGCATTCTAGGTCTTTATCCAACGCAATTGTTAACATTATATAACATAATGAAAATAAAGAACGCCATGAATAAATGCGAATATCATATATAAAGAACGTTTCATACAAGAGTCTATAAACCCACACGCCACAAGTTGGCTAGTTGGGCATCTACTCTAACATAGCGATGCAAGCATCGACACTTGAGCTTTCCTGCTAAACGCATCAGCAACTACATTCACTTTCTCAGACTGATACTGAATCTCGCAATCGAAGTCTTTAAGGAGTTCCATCCATCTACACTGCCTCATATTCAAGTCGGATTGGGACAAGATGTACTGATGACTCTTGAGGTTAGTATACACCACAAAACTGTTCGTCATAAAGATAGTGGCGCTAAATCTTCAGAGCAAAGACAACGGCCGCCAACTCCAAGTCATGAACTGGGTACCGAGTCTAATGGGGTTTCAACTGACGGGAAGCATACGCAATGAATCGACCGTTCTGCATCAAAACACAACCCAATCCACTAAGCGAAGCATCAGAACATACCGCAAAGCCTCCTGAACCTGATGGTAAAGCTAACACTAGCGCTGTAGTTAGCTTCCCTTTGAGTAGTTGAAAGCTGTTCTCGCATTTTTCTGTCAAGACAAATCTCCTGTCCTTCTGTGTTAGTTGTGTCATAGGCTTAGATATACTAGATAATCCCTCAATGAAGTATCGATAATAGCTAGCCAATACCTAAAAGCTACGAATCTCCGAGACGGTCTTGGGGCGTTCCCAGTTCGCAACAGCCTCTATCTTACTGGGATCAACAGATAATCCTTCAGCCGAAATGACATGACCCAGAAACACCACTTTATCCAACCAGAACTCATATTTAGAGAACTTGGCATACAGCTGCGAGTCTCGAAGTGTTTGGAGAACGAATCTTAAGTGCTACTTATGCTGCATTGGAGTCTTCGAATTGACTAGAATATCATCAATGAATACAATCACGAACTTATCTATGAACTCTCTAAAGACTCGGTTCATTAAGTCCATGAAAGTCGGGGCGTTATTCAAACCGAACGGCATAACCAAGAACTCGTAATGCTCGTACCTCGTTCTGAACGTAGTTTTCGCAACATCTTCCTGTCGAATTCGTAGCTGGTGATAACCTGAACACAGATCGATCTTAGAGTACACAGCTGAACCTTGAAGCTGATCGAATATATCATCGATCCTCGGTAAAGGGATTTATTCTTCACAGTAGCTTTTTTCAGTTTCCAAAGATGATGCACATCCTCATCGAACCAACTTTCTTCTTCACAAACAGAATAGGAGCTCCCCACGGTGACATTCTTGGCCGAATAAAGCCCTTATCCAGCAGATCGCTAAGTTGTTCCTTAAGCTCTCTCAATTCGGCTGGTGCTAGACAATACGTGGTTCCTGAGATAGGAGCGTTACCAGGCACCAACTCAATGCTGAAGTCGATCTCCCTCCTCGGAGGAAAACTAGGAATCTCCTCGGGAAACACATCAGGAAAATCACGAGCGATAGGGATGTCACTAAGCTCTACACACGACGTTGAGGATGCGTCTAAAGCATAAATCATGAATCCTGAATTTTCTACCGACAGTAGGCCAAACATCTCAATATTAGAGATCAGCGGAACCTTCGATTGGGAATCATGGCCGTAGAAGTTCCAATTGTTGCCAGACTGGGGCCGAAAGCACACAACGCCATGGAAAAAATCCACGATGGCCCTAAAACTATACAACACGTCCATTTCCACTATACAATCGAAATCCCACATAACTAAATGAATTAGATTGGCTACCAGAACATTCTCGCCAAACCTAAAGCACACGATTCAGCACAATCTCTTGGGCGAACAAGCTCGCGCCGGTAGGAGTCGCAACATAAACAACATCACGCGAAAGGGTGGTACGCAAACCATGCACAACAATAAATGAATCAGCTATGAAGTAATGTGATGCTCCAGTATCGAATAACACACATGCTGGAAAATCAAAAATAGTACAGATACCTGAGATCACTCCTCCAGGCGTGCCATCTGCTTGATCCCTGGTCATGGCATTCACTTGAGCCTGCTGGGACCCTGAGAAATGAGATTGAGAAGACTGTCCAAACGTGAAGACCAGGCTGCTGGAATGGCCTGTGCTGAGTTATCCCATCCTCTGATGCTGAACGGGAGAAGAACGACCTCGAGATGATCCTCTTGAGCGACCCTATGGTCGGCCAGTGGTGTGTTGAGATCCAGCCAAAGGACATACTCGCGCATAATGTCCGTACTTCCCGCAATGATTGCAAACACCCTGAACCCCGACACACTGCGTCAAAGGGTGATTTCCTCCACATTGACCATAGAATTGGGCCTTAGGACTGCTACTGCTTGAACTGGCCAAACCGGAAGTACTAGAATCCGACTGTTTCTTAAACTGATGGCCATGGGGCTTGAACCTGTGACGTCCAGATTGTTGAGATGACTGTTGGGGCTGTTGGGATGACTGAGAAGGTTGGGGAGGTTGCGCCCCTTGAACATTGGGACGTGCACCTTGAGCAGCTTGCGGCCGAACCCGAGATCTACGGTTTTACAACCCTTCCTCGATATCCATAGCCTTGTCCACCGCATCATCATAGCTAGTAGGTGAACTTGCCAACACCAAAGAATATAGATTTTCATCCAACCATTCCAAAAACCTATTTCTCTTCGCCCGTTCACGACCGGACACATGAGTTACATAGGCAAGGAGAGAAGAAAACTTTCTAGCATACTCCCCCACAGACATGGTTCCTTGAACCAAGTTATCAAAATCGCACTCCCTGACGGAACGCGGTACTGAAACTGCTCCAATATATCCCCACACCTGTATCCTCAAGAGCTCGGGATGCACCTCTCCACCAGCGTTCTGCATTCTTCCTCAATTGGAAGGTAGCTAGACTCAACCTACGCTAATCGTCATACCGCACTCGATCAAACAGCCCTGTAATGTGCTGCAACCAGGACTCGGCATCAGAACTAGACTCGTCGTCATTGAACATTTGAGGAATCATCTGCTGAAACCTCGCCATAATCAGTTCCATTTCGTCTATATGGGCTGCCATCATATCCACCTCGTCATCAACCTGTCTACCGCACCTACGAACGGTTGTATTACGCTCGTCCTCATCGTTCTGAGCCTCAGATTATATCGGGATCTGCCTTCTAGCTCTACCCCTACCTCTAGGCGGCATCTATGCAAACACTTAGGCGATAAGATCACCCAGCAATATAACAAATTTTCAAGCACAAGAAACAAGCAACACAGTGCCTATACTGTGAAAATAATTCGAGCTTATCCCAGTTTAAGTTCTGATACAAAAATGTCAGGCCCGGTGCACAAAACAGAGATTAAACACGCAAACACAACTGTGGAAGCATTAAAAAGTGGCCAAAATTTTTCGATTTGGTCTGACTTAGAAAACATAATTTCAAAATACACTTATACACAAAATATTAGTTTACAACAATCAAAAGCTGCACACCACAACTACAAATACGGAAAGTACCAGAATACAAAATCTATAGAAAAAAATCTGGTTACAACGGTAGCACGGGGCATTCCCCGGCAACAGCTCCAATATATAAGTAGTATTTTTATATGTAACTGGGACACTCTAATCAATCCCTGGGAGCTTATCCTGCTGACTCGTCTCCACGGCAGCTGAATAACCTAGAAGGCCTGAATGGCAGATAAAAAACCAAACTACTCCAAAGGGACATGGGTCAAACCCCAGTATGGAGAGCAAATTAAAACAGAAATTAGACAGCAGCAGATATAAATTAATGTGCTATGCATGAGGACATCAAATGCAAGGGCAAAATTCTACAATCGAATCCAAAAGCCAAATAAGTTCAAAAACCAGCTCAGCAACGAGCAAAGATCGAAAGGAATGAAGTGGCCACGACGTATGTGAGAGTGTGGTAGCTATCCACTCGTCCGAACACATTGTACCAGAGCATAAAAGAAATTACTCAACCTGCTTTTGCCAAAGCTCATGAGAGCGTGGTAGCTATCGACTCGTCTCATAGCGGCTAACAACTAGATTAGCAGGGAGATGAGGAGCATGGTATTGACGATCGTCCTCAATACAGAGCATCCTGGTACACACGGGTTTGCACAACAGCAGACGACTGACAGAATATGAGCTCAATAGGGAAAATGCGTGTATGCACAAAAATAGCTTGCAATAACCAGCACATAACAACAACAAGCCAACAACAATACGATAGCATACACACTGCATAACATACTAGAAAACATACAAATACATCCATGCTTATCCCAAAGCTGTATACAAGCTCACATCCGTACCTTCGCTTCTGTGCTACAATTAACACAAAAAGAGTCTTGAACAACTCAGATCTGAAACCTGCTTAGCCAAACACAACAGCTCATGGACAGTAAGCACAGAAATACAGAACTGGAAGCCACTAGGTCAACCCAGTTCTATCCTACCCCTTAAATGCGATAGCTAGCTCTAAACGAAGCGTAAGAGGATCTAATACTTACTCAAAGCACTACTTGAACTAAAGACCCAATCGGCCGGAATAAAAATGGACAGTGCACAGTAAATCCTTCACATTCACTCTTATACTCCACAAAAGCCTTCAAAAGGGGTATAGGAAGAAGCGTCTTGGAAAGGGAACTCAACGCTACCACTATTTTTCCAAGCTGCGCCGTCTACTACCGGGAATCGAAGGAGATGAGGTTTGGTGAACAATAAGGGTTTCGCTACATTAGAGGGTATGTTTCGGGAGAGAAACATTTTCTAAGTGTTGGATAGTAATGGCGTGCACACGATCATAGTACTCTATTTATATGACTTTTGTCTCCCGCGATCTGGTGAACAGTAGCCATCAAAAGCTCGAGTATAAGCTGATATCAGATCAGGCATGAACCAGCTCACGGGCTTCTCTCCCAGCTGGTATAAGTCGTCCAGCTTGTGCTACAAGAACAGATTATACACCTAGTCTGCTATCCCAAACAGATCACAACGTACACAGTAGCAACAGATTACAACTATAGAACATATTACGCCTTGGACAGCTCACACTTACCATCCTGCTACCGTCAAGCTGGTATTTCTAAACGACGTCACCTCTCTCCAGCACGGGGAAACCTGTTCACATGTACGCAGACCAGCTAGAACATGTCCAGCTCTCTCCTAAGCTGGAAACCACAAATCGTACCGATCTGCATCAAAACCAAGAACCGGACGGTCCAAACAATACTGCCAACATACGCACCTCTAAGTTGTTTCCCCCAGACCAGCTTAGCGCTCAACTATACAATCCAGCTCAGAACCATCTCCCACAGGGTAGTTTACGCTCTCCAATCTCTAACAGCTTACGCTCGTGCAGCATCATCCTAAGCTGTTACTACCCCGTAGATCTCTCCCACAGTTCAGAGCTGTTCTAAACACTCATAGACCAGCTTATGTTCCCTAAGCATACCAGCTCAGGGCTGGTCCTTTCCAGATCAGCTCACCCCTGATCCGGTCTATATTAAACCCGATTATTAGCTTAATTACTCTTCTAATATTTCGGCTCTCACATTTCTCCCCCACTAAAATAAGATTTCATCCTCGAAATCGAACGTTACCAACACCAAAACAAAGAATACGCAAAATAGAATACGCACAGCAGTTCTAAAACTCACAGAACAACTACTAGCTAGAAATTTAAGTTATCTGGGAAAACAATATCTAGAATTCTATCTATGGAAGCTAGTAAGATTCATACTGAAACAGATGAGGCCACTCACGCTGCATCTTTTCCTCTAACTCCCACGTATCCTCTTCCCCGTCATTCTTGCTCCACTGGACCATCACCAAGGGAATGGTCTTGTTCTGAGCTGTTTCTCCTGCCTGTCCAAAATCATCAAGGGATACTCAATATAACTCAGCGTTTGATCCAGCTCTACGTCTTCAATTTGTAGCACATGTGAAGGATTAGGTTCACACTTCTTCAACATAGACACGTGAAACACATCATGAAGTGAGGACAGCTCGGGTGGCAACAACACACGATAAGCCGAAGGACCGATCCTTTCCACAATTTCATAAGATCCAACATAACGAGGAGCTAAATTTCCCTTGTGTCCATATCTCATAACACTTCTAAAAGGATAAACCTTCAAGAACACTCGATCACCAATCTAAAATTCTAAAGGCATATGCCTCCGGTTTTCATAACTAGCTTGGCGATCTTGTGCAGCCTTCATACATTGTCGAATTAGATCAACCTGATCCCTCATTAGCTGCACAGATTCTAGTGAAGGCAGCTGCTTTTCCCTTAATTCCTCCCAGCAGATTGGCGACCTGCACTTTCTACCGTACAATGGTTCGAACGTTTCCATTCCAATCGTTACCTGGTAGCTGTTATTGTACGAAAATTCCACCAGCGACAACAAATCATGCCAGATATCACTGAAATCCATTACAACAGCTGGTATCATAACCCCAAGGTCTGTATAGTTCTTTCAGATTTGCCGTCGATTTGGGGATGATAGGCTGTACTCATAGCCAATATGGTGCCTAAGGCTGCTTGTAAACTCTTCCAGAATTTGGAAGTGAACCTCGGATCTCTGTCTGAAACTATGGATACAGGCACTCCATGCAATCGAACTACAAAATCGATGTATAGTTTCGTCATTTTCTTCAAGAAATTCATCATATTGTGGGGAATAAAGTGAGCTGATTTCGAAATTCTGTCAATCACTACCCAAATGGCATCACATCCTCGGCTGTAACGAGGCAAATGGGTCACAAAGTCCATGGCTATATGCTCCCAATTCCATTGGGGTACCTCTAAACTCTGCAATAGCTCGCCAGGTCTCATCCTTTCCATCTTGACTTGCTGACAATTCAGACAACGAGAGACAAATTCAGCAACATTGTTCTTCAAACATTCCCACCAATAGTGTTTTAAGGCATGATACATCTTCCTTGCACCAGGATGGACACTATGTCGACTGCATGAGCTTCCCTCAAGATCATTTCCCTTAAATCAATTAGGTTAGGCACTACTAACCTGCCCCAAAACTTCAAACAACCATCAGATGAGACAGAGTAATCCTCCAGCTGACCAGATTGAGTCATCAACTTCAGCTCATGCATATATGGATCAGTTCTTTGGCCTGCCCTTATGTCCAAAACAATATGTGGCTCGAATTGAAAATATGACGCCACAACGTAATCATCACCTAGGTAAAAACACATGAACCAGCTCACGGCCTTCTCTCCCAGCTGGTATAAGTCGTCCAGCTTGTGCTACAAGAACAGATTATACACCTAGTCTGCTATCCCAAACAGATAACAACGTACACAGTAGCAACAGATTACAACTATAGAACATATTACGCCTTGGACAGCTCACACTTACCATCCTGCTACCGTCAAGCTGGTATTTCTAAACGACGTCACCTCTCTCCAGCACGGGGAAACCTGTTCACATGTACGCAGACCAGCTAGAACATGTCCAGCTCTCTCCTAAGCTGGAAACCACAAATCGTACCGATCTGCATCAAAACCAAGAACCGGACGGTCCAAACAATACTGCCAACATACGCACCTCTAAGTTGTTTCCCCCAGACCAGCTTAGCGCTCAACTATACAATCCCGCTCAGAACCATCTCCCACAGGGTAGTTTACGCTCTCCAATCTCTAACAGCTTACGCTCGTGCAGCATCATCCTAAGCTGTTACTACCCCGTAGATCTCTCCCACAGTTCAGAGCTGTTCTAAACACTCATAGACCAGCTTATGTTCCCTAAGCATACCAGCTCAGGGCTGGTCCTTTCCAGATCAGCTCACCCCTGATCCGGTCTATATTAAACCCGATTATTAGCTTAATTACTCTTCTAATATTTCGGCTCTCACATTTCTCCCCCACTAAAATAAGATTTCATCCTCGAAATCGAACGTTACCAACACCAAAACAAAGAATACGCAAAAATGAATACGCACAGCAGTTCTAAAACTCACAGAACAACTACTAGCTAGAAATTTAAGTTATCTGGGAAAACAATATCTAGAATTCTATCTATGGTAAGCTAGTAAGATTCTACTGAAACAGATGAGGCCACTCACGCTGCATCTTTTCCTCTAACTCCCACGTATCCTCTTCCCCGTCATTCTTGCTCCACTGGACCATCACCAAGGGAATGGTCTTGTTCTGAGCTGTTTCTCCTGCCTGTCCAAAATCATCAAGGGATACTCAATATAACTCAGCGTTTGATCCAGCTCTACGTCTTCAATTTGTAGCACATGTGAAGGATTAGGTTCACACTTCTTCAACATAGACACGTGAAACACATCATGAAGTGAGGACAGCTCGGGTGGCAACAACACACGATAAGCCGAAGGACCGATCCTTTCCACAATTTCATAAGATCCAACATAACGAGGAGCTAAATTTCCCTTGTGTCCATATCTCATAACACTTCTAAAAGGATAAACCTTCAAGAACACTCGATCACCAATCTAAAATTCTAAAGGCATATGCCTCCGGTTTTCATAACTAGCTTGGCGATCTTGTGCAGCCTTCATACATTGTCGAATTAGATCAACCTGATCCCTCATTAGCTGCACAGATTCTAGTGAAGGCAGCTGCTTTTCCCTTAATTCCTCCCAGCAGATTGGCGACCTGCACTTTCTACCGTACAATGGTTCGAACGTTTCCATTCCAATCGTTACCTGGTAGCTGTTATTGTACGAAAATTCCACCAGCGACAACAAATCATGCCAGATATCACTGAAATCCATTACAACAGCTGGTATCATAACCCCAAGGTCTGTATAGTTCTTTCAGATTTGCCGTCGATTTGGGGATGATAGGCTGTACTCATAGCCAATATGGTGCCTAAGGCTGCTTGTAAACTCTTCCAGAATTTGGAAGTGAACCTCGGATCTCTGTCTGAAACTATGGATACAGGCACTCCATGCAATCGAACTACAAAATCGATGTATAGTTTCGTCATTTTCTTCAAGAAATTCATCATATTGTGGGGAATAAAGTGAGCTGATTTCGAAATTCTGTCAATCACTACCCAAATGGCATCACATCCTCGGCTGTAACGAGGCAAATGGGTCACAAAGTCCATGGCTATATGCTCCCAATTCCATTGGGGTACCTCTAAACTCTGCAATAGCTCGCCAGGTCTCATCCTTTCCATCTTGACTTGCTGACAATTCAGACAACGAGAGACAAATTCAGCAACATTGTTCTTCAAACATTCCCACCAATAGTGTTTTAAGGCATGATACATCTTCCTTGCACCAGGATGGACACTATGTCGACTGCATGAGCTTCCCTCAAGATCATTTCCCGAGTCGCCTCTGCGGACAACGTTGCTGATCCACATACGAAGCCCTTGCCAGGAGCCCTGTTTGAAAAACATCGCGAAACAATGGGACTGCGTCTGATGAGTAGTTGGCTTTAGGGAAAGTGAGAGATTGTTAGAGTAGATGCCCAACTAGCCAACTTGTGGCGTGTGGGTTTATAGACTCTTGTATGAAACAATCTTTATATATATGATATTCGTATTTTTTTATATGGCGTTCTTTACTTTCATTATGTGTGTAATGATTTACAATTGTGTTGAGTAAAGACTTAGAATGCACTTAAGCGCATGTTAGATGTGATAGTGGGTATGACGACTATCATGGAACACATCTAATAGTCGCTGTGTATTCTGAACATCTTCCTAGTCGATTGGGCCGTCAAAATGAGGATAAGGCCGCCCGAGTTCGAGACTAGTATCTGCGATGCGAAGGACCATGTTTCATTGGTAGGGAACATTGTGATGTTCTGAGCATGCAGATAGATAGTGACCTAGTGATCTATCGAACTACCCTCCTTCGGACTTTCCAAGTGGTTACCATTTGTCGAGTGGATAAGTCCGAGGTCTTGGTTGTACTGATTAGTCCTCA
>KQ986900.1:13090-24955 GCA_001598015.1 Dorcoceras hygrometricum
GCTGCTCCCTTCAGCTGGTCGAACAGTTCTTCAATTCTGGGCAAAGGGTATTTGTTCTTAATGGTTAGCTTATTTAGTTCTCGGTAATCTATACACAATCGGAAGCTCCCATCTTTCTTCTTAACAAACAAAACTGGTGCTCCCCAGGGGGATGTACTAGGTCGAATAAATCCTTTATCCAACAAGTCTTGAAGTTGATCTTTCAGCTCTTTAATTTCAGCAGGAGCGAGCCTATAGGGAGGTCTGGAAATTGGAGCTGCCCCAGGCACTAAGTCGATGGCAAACTCGATCTCCCTGTCTGGCGGCAAACCACTGATATCCTCTGGAAACACCTCTGGAAACTCACGCACCACTTCCACGCCTGAAAGCCGAGGTTTACTAGAAATAGCTAGGTAAGATAAACTTACATGAAAACCTACTCCACCTTTTCTTAAACAGCTGCGCCTTCAAGGCTGAAACTAAACGAGGAACTCCCTGAAGGTGGTCACATCTGAATGAAATCTGGGATCCTGTGGACAGATTCACAACTACTGTCCTAAGCTTAAAGTCAATCACTACTCCATATTTTGACAACCAATCTATTCCAAAAATCAATTCAAATTCGGGCATGGGTAGAACAATTAAATAAGCAGTAACTACGTGCCCTTGATGTTCCAGCTCTAAGTCACGATAGATGTCACGATATATCAGCTCCTCTGCTGATGGCACAGTCACGCAGTAGCCTATGGAAAATCTCTCTGGTTTACACAATAACTTCTTAGCAAAGTCCACGACTATAAAGTAATGGGTCACACCTGAATCTAACAGGGCAAAGGAAGACAAACCATCAACCACAATCTTACCCGTCATAACCGTGGAATCTGGTTTAGCTTGTTCAGCTGTCATGACATAAGCCCTGCTGGGCACCAGCTGCTTCGATTGGGGACTAAACTTGGAGATGTGGCCTTGAGCACCACACTTGTAACATCTACTTTGACCAGCTTTGCACTGTCCCGGGTGATTCTTGTGACATTTGGGACAAACTGCCTTGCTATTACCAGCTGGTACAGCACTGATTGGTTGGGCTGGAATAGGCTTGAGCTCTTGAGGTCGCTGCTGGTAGTAATTTTGTTTCTTAGGTGGCCTCAAATCTGCCTGCTGGAAATATTGCCTCCTCTGCTGTCTCTCCTGCTCCACGTCTTTCCAATCCTTCTCCACTCGTATAGCCTTGTCTACTGCTTCCCTATAAGACCTGGGTCTTGCTAACCTAACATTCAGCTTGAATGTAGGTCTCAACCCTTCCACGAAGTGGCTCAGCTTCTCCTCAGGGTCCCTTCCTATAAGAGGCACAAAATAACAGCCTCTCTCAAACTTCTGGATGTACTCTTGCACAGTCAAACTCCCTTGCTTCAAGGTCAAGAATTCTCGCTTCAACTTAGACCTCTTATCCGCAGTAAAATACTGCTCATAGAATAATCTTTTGAACTCTTCCCACGAGAGATTCACCAAGTCTACAGACAACTTTGCTCCCTCCCACCAGATCATTGCGTCACCCCTTAAAATATAGATGGCGCACCTTGGCCTATCCAAGTCTGGAGTCTGAAGGTACTCGAAAATTACTTCCATGGATTTAATCCAGCTCTGTAGTACCACTAAACTCCTGCGGTTTCTGTCTTAGAAACCTCTCCTGGGAATCATCATAATGTGGTCCCCTACTGCTAGAAGATTGGCCATTGCCTCGGGCGGATTGCTCTATCATTAGTTCTAAGAGTTGGGCAATTCGATCATTGCTATCTGGATTTGTTTCATCATCTATGTTGCTTCTTATACCTCGCCCTCTTCCTGACATCTTAATCTATAGCCCGCAATCCACCACAAAATGAAATCAGAACTCGAAAGAGAAAGAACTCTTAACATAAAATAAAACTCTCAAACTAGGAGATGCGGTCGATGAAAGCTGCTCCAGACTGGGAAGATGTGTTTATTTCAGAATCGTCGCTCTGATAGCAATTTGTGACACCCAGACCCAAGGGAGTCAACAGAGTGGGAAAAATTCAAAATTTAAAACAAATGGAAGGACCAAATTCGAATATATAAACTGAAAGCTGGAACGAAGCTAATGTCGCCAAGGGAAATAAAAAAAACAGATGACAATCAGATTTCTATTCATAATGCAACTGTGATGTTACAACTACTGGACTTTACATAAGTTCACAATTGTTGTAACAGATCTTAATAAAAATGACAAAAGATCCAAAACAACAAAAGCTATGCCTCTGCGGAAGACGCCGGCCATTGACAAACACATTTCCCCCAATCTGAATCAACTTGCACCTCCCACCTGCTCCTGAGATGCGTCACCTGCATTGAGAAAACTAGTGAGCCTAGAGGCTCAAGAAGTAAAACTGGAAATAACAAATACATAATGCAGGCGACTGAACTGAAACTCGCTAAACAAAGACAATTCAAAGCTCGAATCTGAATTGCTTATACTGAATAATAATGAACTAGATGCTCTCTGTTGGTCTTCGTGCATGAAGCATGATAACTACTGATCAGTAATTCCTTGTGAAGGGATTACAATATTTCCATAATGTTGTCCCTTCCATGAAGGGATTATGGTCCTACTGTAATCATGTCCCTTCACCAAGATCGGGTCCTCAATAAATCTGAAGTCTGAACTTTACTTCTTTCTGGAATAGCTATATACTGGCTCTTGATAGAAATTCGATCACTGGAATCAAGTGGAATCACTGCCATGAAACTCATTTTTATTTTAAAATTGCTACTGAGTGTACAGTTACTTGGGTTGAGAACCAGCTCTAAGGAAAAGACTCGAAAGTGCTAAAACAGGCGACGCTAAGAAGCAGACGTTGGTATGAACTAGTCACAAGAGACACAGGAACCAGTCGCAAGAGAAACCAGTCGCAAGCAAACCAGTCGCAAGAGAAACCAGTCGTAAGAGAAACCAGTCGCAAGAAAACAAGTCGCAACTTGGAACAATTGTACTAATCGATGTCGTTGCACTTTAAAAAGATGTCAACAACTGAACACAACGATGTGTTATGACTGCTGGTTATGGACAGAGAAACTACTGATCCTAACAATCGAATGCAACTGCTGGAAAGGAACAGAGCAACTACTGAATTGCAACAAGTGCGATTACTGATGGACACTAACCATGCTTCGACTTAGACAGAATCTAAACAAACTAACTTCACTTCTCAAACCAGGACTTGCTCCTGATCGAACCAGCGTTTTTTATTTGTTCAAATTCAATGTCCAGAGTCTCCCTGGTACTTCAGAAACAAGAACTTCTCTGAAATCTGTACAACTCAGTGTATTTTAAGGTACACCATTCCTGGTTAACTTTCTGGAGAGTTTCCTCAAAACTAAAGTGTCAAGGCAGTGAATCCATATCTTATACTCAACATTTCTGAAGCTAAACTGAACTGAACTGGCAAGCATACATTGAAAACAACGAGCAATATATGTTTTATCAATACAGTAAGAATCGAAGTTACTTGCCTGAATGAAGGTCGCAACGTGCAGATGATCGTGGTTGGAAGTCTCCACAATCACACCAAAAAAACTACTTAACTTTAGAGAAACTAAAAGTTTTAAGTGCAACCAAATTAGTCCAGAGACTCACGTAAATCATTTTATACAAGGGAGAATGATTTGTAGTAGGTGGAAATACTGGAGTAGGCATGGCTGCCGTGCCAACTCTTGTCCTTCTTATAAAATATTTATAAAAACTCCCCACTACTATTTTGATTTGTAATTTGATACATTAAAAAAACAAAACTCCCTGTTCAAAGGCCTTGTTTTATTTTCAAAAGGAACAAAGTCTGGATTCCATCAAATTGTGCTTGGGCGAAATCCTTCCGGGACCTTCACACCATTGCTCTAAAGCTGAAAAAAGAGAAAGAATCTGATTGCTCAAACTCAAAGCAGCCCTTGGAAAAGAAAGGCTAATCAACTTGTGGTTCTTTAGGATTTTGGGGCGCTATATCTAAGCTGTTTCCCTCAGACCAGCTTAGCACTGAGCTATACAATCCAGCTCAGAACCATCTCTCACAGGGCGGTTTACGCTCTCCAAGCTGTAACAACTTACGCTCGTGCAACAACATCCTAAGATGTTTACTACCCCGTAGATCTCTCCCACAGTTCAGAGCTGTTCTAACACACACAGACCAGCTTATGTTTCCCTAAGCATACGAGCTCAGGACTGGTCCATCCAAGATCAGCTCACCACTGATCCGGTCTATACTAAACCCAATTAATTAGATTAATTACTCCTCTAATCTTTCGGATCTCACAGTTGCGCCCTTTGCTGTTCCCACATCGTGAAAAACACTCTCGCATGCCTCATGGGGATGCTGCAACGTCCCGCCCGACCCTGTGCGTGCCTCCGTGCATGGTGTCTCAACCACATAGGTGTCTGTCGTGCGAGCGATGTCGGCCCCTTGGGGCACTCTACGTGTAGCATGCAACACCTGGTGCTGCACCCGTTAGGCAGCGCAGACGCCGCACGTGAAATGGCACGCACAGGTGTCTGGTGGATTCTTGGCCGATACTGGCAATCGTGGTTTTTCGGGCGGATCAGAATTAATTCTGACTAAATTCAAGGTGTTGGGCATGAAACTATTTTAAGCCAAAAATTATTTTCAAAATCAATTTTTCGAAAAATTATGTTTTATGAAAGTTTGATTTTCTTCCTTTAAATTAACTGGTGTAGAAAATAATTGTTTTTATGCAACTAAAACGACAAAATATGATTTAATTTATAAAATTCGATTTTGTATTTATAATGTGATTTTGTTGGATAAAATCAAATTTGATTTGATTGTTTTATTTTCATCAATAATTCAATTGATTGTGTAAATAACGTGATTATGGGATGATCGAGATCCATGCCCAATTTTTTAGGTGTATGCTAGGTTTTACATGTTTTGTTATAATATTGTTGATATCATTTGAAAGTGGATCTGATTTATGGCTCGTCCCATCCTTTTTTAAATGTATCACTATTTGTCATGAATATTTAATTGTAAATATTAAACTTAGTGGGAGATCGAGTTTGAAGACGGTGGAGATGATGATCAAAGAATTGAAGACCGAAGACATTGCAAGACTGGAAGCTTATGTAATAATATTGCATTTACATACTTCATATTACCTAGAATTGGACCTAGATCTGTGATTGGTGACCACGGATCGCATAGTTCTCGGTTTTCGATCATCTCTATTGTATATTTTGATATACATATATATATATAAATTGTTGAATCCGCAAATATTTAAGTATGATTTATAATTAATGAGACCAAATTTAAAAAAAATCCCTCATTTTAAATGTTATTTAAAATTTATATCAAGATTAATGTTTCATGATTAAATTGAAGGAACTTATAATGATAATTATGAAGTCATGTGACAAAATGTAATCTTAGATATTCATTCACGGACTGACTTAAAAATGACTTGTATTGGCAGGACTCACCGGAGGGCATTGTTTTGTCATAGGAAGTTGGGTTTTAAGCGGACCTAAGCCCTCCAATGTCCTGGAAGCACTCTTAGAGAATGTTAGTCCATAGCTTCTAAACTGATCATAAAAAAATATTATTCAATGAGATCATGAAGTTAAAGAAATTTAAAAATTGTTTAAAATTTCCTACCTTCCATCAACAGTGTGTATACATCGATGCTACATGCATACGGGTCTGGCTCATATTATTTGGGGGTGGGGGATGCTTTATACACCATTGACATTTTATGTGAGTTGAATGGAACTCCCATGAAGTTGACTCTTATTGGGGATGGCATGGCGATCATTCATTACAACTCAACATTGATGTGTCATCTTGACACGTGATAGTGATCGGCGTCATATTATTGGACCCTTATAGGACGTGAGGTGAATACATGGAGGTTGCACCTGTTTCAATTGGTCTCTTCCTTTTGGGGATCATGGTTGCTTGAGATTGTTTGAGACAGTGTTCTTGATTGGGCGCTATGTAACCACTAAGAAAACTATCTTTCTCAATTTCATATCAAGAAATAAGCTCGCAATTAACAATAAAACACGGAATCTTGAAAGTTGTTAAAGTTTTTTTGGCCTGAACGGAAAATATATCTTTAAAATATGCGAATACTCAAAATACAGACTTAGCGTGAAAGCAAAATAGTAAACAATACAGTCTCAAACAGTACATATATATAATCACAACAAAAATAACATCGAACCCTTAAAACACAACTACTATGGGCATCCCCTGGTATATGACTCGATTGACTATATACATAACTGGGAATTCAACAATGCCTACGGGGCTCTACTAGCTGACGCATCACCAGGGCCAGCTGAAATACCTGAAACACAACAGAAACAGCCTAAAGGGGAAGGGGTCGAACCCCAGTACGAAGAGCAACATAATACATCATGCAGTATATCATGACGTGCAATGCATGAGAGGTACAACGAATCATCGGGTGACAAACCGGAAGCCAAATGAACGGTAATCAACAACTGTGGCAACATCATCGGGGATTCAGGTGCTACCCACACATGCCCAATGGAAAACAGATGTGGCCCATCGTGGACACAAGGACGGGCGATACCCGACCGACATTCAGTTTTGGAAACTGAGTCGATCGGTCCGATCTGATCGGCGATCGGAGTTACGATGAAGTCGCAGCAATGGATATCGTCATTTGGACCCGGGCCCGATGGGCCGGTCCAAGTCCATTGTTAAGTCTATTTAATTATGATTATTAGACTTGATTAACACAAGTAACTCACAATTCTCATCTCTCAAAACCCTAAAGTAGCCGCCCCTCCCTCCCTCTCTCACGCCGCCGCCGTGCGTCGCCGCCGCCGCCGATCGTTGCCGGAAAATTGTTTCCGGCCAGTTCGACGAGGAGAATCCGTTCGTGCTGATCTCGTCAGCGCTTCTAGTGCAGCCTGATGAAGGAGTCTCGGATCTGGTCATGGACCGGATTGGCGTAAACTACCGCAATCTACCGAGAAGAGCCGGATTATTGTAATCACGGTTGGAGCCAGGCACAAGTGCCAGCAAGGTAATCCGCTTAAAAATCCTATGAATGTCGTAGTATGTTATTTGTTTTTCGTATTGATCGGGATCCCCAACAGATATTAAGGAAGAGATTTATATGTCTCAGCCGGAAGGTTACACATCTATCGGATGTGAGCATATGATATACAAACTTCAGAGATCAATCTATGGTATCAAGCAAGCATCTAGGAGCTGGAACTCAGATTGATAGTGCGATCAAAGATTTTGGTTTTACTAAGAATCCTGAGGAACCCTATGTGTATAAGAACGTCAGTGGAGTGCTGTGACATTTTTAGTGCTTTATGTTGATGCATTATACTAATTGGGAATGATGTAGGAATTTTGCAATCAACTAATGTACGGTTAGCAAATAGGTTCTCGATGCAGGAATTTGGTGAAGCATCTTATGTATTGGGCATACAGATCTACAGGTATAGATCAAAGAGATTTCTTGGTCTCACCCAGTCCACATACATTGATACCATCATTAAAAGGTTTTCGATGGATGAGTCCAAGAGAGGACATCTACCAATGTGTCATGGCGTGACCTTATCCAAGTCCATGTCTCCCAAGACAGACTTTGAGATAGAGGCGATGACACGCATTCCTCATGCGTCTGCAATTGGTAGTTTCATGTATGAGATGATATCTACACGTCTTGACGTGGAATTTGCCCTCAGTGTTGTAAGTATATATCAATCAAACCCCAGTCTTCCACACTGGAAAGCTGTGAAAGACATCTTCAAGTATTTGAGAAGGGCAAAGAATATGTTCTTGGTCTAGGGGGTGGAGAACTAAAATTGTAAGGCTATCATTTGATACCTAGTGAGTCATGTAAGCGATGCTGCTAGGCGTTTAACATGACTGGTTAGGTACTATCAGAATTTGATTCTGGCATTATTATGATCAAGGAGTTGATTGATAAGAATGGAGCTGATTTGGGTACGCTCATATAAGAACATGTTTAGTCCGAATCACATGGAGATGTGAACTCACTACTAGTCGTATCATTGAACTATTGAGGGTCACACAAACACTGGCTTTATAGATCCCAATGAGAACAAAATTTGTTCAAAGAGTTGAGTAAATTATAGAAGAAGTTTATAAGGGATATAAATTTTAATTTGCGAAATTGTTTCAAAAATTAAATTTATACATGGCTATATCATTGAGTTTGAAAATGGTGATTTTCGATAAACTAATGTCATGAACTTAATTACATTAATCCGTGTTGAATTAATATTACAATAGTAGGCCTTGTAGAGCTCAAATAATTAAAGGATCAATAATTATTTTACTAGTGGGCTTGAAGATGCTCAAGTAAGATTTAATTAAGCTCATGGGCCTATATTGTATGATATTGCCCAACTATACATGCAATATATATGCAAGAGGGAGATGAAAGATTGGAGGAAACTTTCATATTATACAAGACATGCATTTCCTTGGATATAGAGTTGTCATTCATTTTTTTCTCCCCTTTCTCCTCTTGCACGAAATTCCCTATCATTTTCTCACAAGTTTTGACTTGGTTTTGAGTTGAAAAACCTTTGTTTCTCATAGTACAATACTCAAAATATTCTAGTGCATATTTTGGTGGAACTATCTTTCTAGTAATGGAGCAATTTTGGAGTGGAGTCCATTTGAGCAAGGTGTGCTCTTGGAATCTTGTAGAAGGTATCTACCATTTCAAGAGCTAGATTATTCATAATCCAGTTGGAGCCATCATCAGCCTTTTGATGGTTGATAGGTATAAATATCTAAACACCCCATCGTTAGTTGTTTTATATAATGAGTGCTCAACCTTTATATTTAATGCTTCCGTTGCGTTGTTGAGCATGAGCTATCCATGCACCAACAAAAACAGCAACAAAAAAATCTACTAAGAAAAGGAATTCCTGTCAATCACCATCGAAATCCATCGCTACCGCTTGCAACATGCCTTCCAAAATCTAGTTGGGTGGTAAGCTGTTCTCATAGCCAATTGAGACTCCAATGATGTCTGCAAGCTCTTACAACATCAGGAATCACATCAAGAATCTTTGTCGAACCCTGCCGACATCGGCACATCATGCAATCTCGCTACATGGTTGACGAACCACCTCGTCCTCTTCTTCAAAGAAAACCTTACACACCAAAGGAACAGTAGTCCAACATGCTCTATGATGACTCGAGCACAGCTTAGCTTACCAAAATACACAGTCAACTCGGACCGGCACGAAAAAGATTAGCAAGAACACTAAGCTGCTACTCAGCTCAGAACGTCCAACTTGACTCAATGACTGAAATCTCAACTCATCACGAACCACAGCAACATGCTACCAAATCACATAGCGCTACTCAGCTCACAAGAGCCTGAGGTCAGCTAGCGATTCGCGCCCAAAGATTCCATCTAAGCTGATCCATCAGACTTCAACTCCAAGTCCTCACTCGCTGAATAGATCAGCTCAACACCAGCGCCTGATGGATAGACTCCAATACACTTCTCCAAGAAAAATTCCCTATCTCATTGGGTTAACAGCAGCATCGGACTGTCTATCATCGAACATTCCTCGCTCCAGTAGGTGCACAACGGCAAAGGAACTCTAGAAGTCGAGGCAAATATAGGCACCAACTCAAAGCTGAAAACAATCTCTTGTCCCGATGGATGAATCCAGGAACCTCATCGGGGAGGACATCAAGGGCTATCAAACATCAGGAATGTCACCAACACCTTCTCCTTAAAATTACCATCACAATTTAGCACTATATCATGGGACAATCTAAATCACACCCGCATGAGTATCAAAAGACACCACATCACACAACAAGTGTTAGAGTAGATGCCCAACTAGCCAACTTGTGGCGTGTGGGTTTTATTGACTCTTGTGTATAACGATCTTTATTTATGAAATACGCATTTCTTTATGGCATTATTTATTTTCATTATGTAATAATGTTAACAATTGTGTTGGATAAAGATCGAGAATGCAGCATAGTGTATGTTAGATGTGATAGTGGATATGATGGCTATCATGAAACACATCTAATAGTCATTGTGTATTCTGAACTCGTTCCTAGTCGATTGGGCCGTCAAAATGAGGATAAGGCCGCCCGAGCTTGAGACTAGCTTCTGCGATGTGAAGTACCATGTTTCATTGATAGAAAACATTGTGATGTTTTGAGCATGCAGATGGATAGTGACCTGGTGATCTATCGAACTACCCTCGTTCGGACTTTCCAAGTGGTTACCATTGTCGAGTGGATAAGTCCGAGATATTGGTTGTACTGATTAGTCCTCACTACTCGAAATATCATTGAGACTCTACATGATAGGCACCTCACTTTTACCCGTTTACGACTCACTTGGGGTCATTAGGTGGCGGGATTCGGTGAGGTCCCAATGCATGTAGGATTCGATGCTTCGTTGTCGAGGATTCACCGCTCGCTTTTATGCGTGGATATCCTATGCTATCTGAGGAGATGATAGTATGATAAATCTCTGGCCAGAGTACTGGATGTGTTTTAGGTAAATGAGTTTGCCTAGTGACACTCGCGATGTCACTATTTGATCTCCAAGATATATGCATAGTTATCGGATCTCTAGCGACTCTCGATTAACCAATGGTCGTTGATCTGATCGGGATATATGTGTTGAAAGGACCGTACTGTACGCTAACCACGACCAGCTGATTCTTGCAGGCACTATCAGTGATACCTAGGGGATTATGGGCCGATGTTCTAGGCGCTTTACCATGATCCGATTAGTCAGTCCGAAATTGTGATTTCGGAGTCACAATGGTTGTGGGCCCACGGCTAGCTGTATCCCTGTTTTAGGTAAATGAGTTTGCCTAGTGACACTGGCGATGTCACTATTTGATCTCCAAGATGTATTCATAGTTATCGGATCTCTAGCGACTCTCGATTTACCAATGGTCGTTGATCTGATCGGGATATATGTGTTGAAAGGACCGTACTGTACGCTAACCACGACCAACTGGTTCTTGCAGGCACTATCAGTGATACCTAGGGGATTATGGGGTGATGTTTCTAGGCGCTTTACCATGATCCGATTAGTCAGTCCGAAATTGTGATTTCGGAGTCACAATGGTTGTGGGCCCACGACTAGCTGTATCCCTGAACCATTGAGGGTCACACAAGTACTGGATTCACGATTCCTGCACAGAAACTGAGCTCAATGTGTTGAGCATAGGAGGAGGATTTTAGGGAGTGCGACTTCCTAAAAGTAAACAGGGGTCAAATTGTGATTTCCCAAAGTTGAGGGGCTAAACTGTAATTTTGGACTAGGTGGTCTGAAAAATTGTTTTCGTATCATAATATTCAGTTTTGGAAACTGAGTCGATCGGTCCAATCTGATCGTCGATCTGGATTATGATGAAGCCGCAGTGATAGGATTGAATCGAATGTTCATATGGACCTGGGCCTGACCCAAGTCCATTGGGCCGGTACAAGCCCATTACTTATTTATTACTAGACTTGGTCTAGGGCTAAAAAACAACACAACACATAACCCTAGCCTCCAAGCTTGTGGCCGCCCCTCTCTCCTCCCAAAACCTCACGGCCGGCGCCTCCACCGCCGCGCCGCCGTGACGCCGCCGCAGTGATCGGACTTGTTCTGATCGTCGTGTTCAGGAGATTCCGTTCGTGCCAAATTCGTCAGGCCTTCTAGTGCAGGCTGACGAAGAAGTCGTGTTTTTGGTCCTGGACCTGATTAAGGAGGATCTACCGCCGCCTACCTTGAAGAGCCAAATTCCCTGTGAGTTTGGTTGGAGCCAGGCGCCTAGACGCCAGCAAGGTGACACTCTAT
>KQ986902.1:7931-26645 GCA_001598015.1 Dorcoceras hygrometricum
GATCTCCAAGATGTATGCATAGTTATCGGATCTTTAGCGACTCTCGATTTACCAATGGTCGTTGATCTGATCGGGATATATGTGTTGAAAGGACCGTACTATATGCCAACCACGACCAACTGGTTCTCAGGCACTATCAGTGATACCTAGGGGATCATGGGGCGATGTTGGTAGGCGCTTTACCATGATCCGATGGGCAAGTCCAAAATTATGATTTCGGAGTCACAATGGTTGTGGGCCCACGGCTAGCTGTATCCCTGAACCATTGAGGGTCACACAAGTACTGGATTCATGATTCCCGTACGGAAACTGAGCTCAATGTGTTGAGCATAGGACGAGAATTTTATGGAGTGCGACTTCCTAAAAGTCAACAGGGGTCAAATTGCGATTTCCCAAAGTTGAGGGGCTAAACTGTAATTTTGGACCAGGCGGTCTGAAAAATTGTTTTCATATCATAATACTTAGTTTTGGAAACTGAGTCGATCGGTCCGATCTGATCGTCGATCGGAATTGTGATGAAGCCACGGTGGTACGGTAAACGAATGTTCACATGGACCTGGGCCCGCCCCAGGCCCATTGGACTAGTTGAAGCCCATAATTGGTCTACTTATGCTAGACCTAGGGATACACATCAAACACAACACCAACCCTAGCCCTTGTGTGCACCGCCCCCTCCTCACCCAAACCTCTCGGTCGCGCCTCCTCCCTTACGCCGCCGTCGCGCCGCCCCGTGATCGGACTTGTTTCGATCATCACGATGAGGAGATTCCGTTCGTGCTAAAATCCGTCAGCTCTTCTAGTGCAGACTGACGGAGGACTCTTGTTTCCGGTCGTGGACCTGATTAGACGATCTACCGCCGCCTACCTTTCGAAGTGCCGGTTTCCCTGTGAAACTGGTCGGAGCCAGGCGCCTAGACGCCAGCTAGGTAACAATCGATAAACGCCCTATGAATGGTGTATTGAACGTATCTCGGGGCAAAATTTTAACTTTCGATGCATCCCCGAGAAACGGGATCCGGATCCGCCATTGTCGCCAACATAACTACCTTCTTATACACACATGGTTCCTCGGGATTCTTGATGAAACCTAATTCTTTAATCGCTTAATCGAACCTCAGGTTCCAACTTCTCGATGCTTGCTTGAGACCGTAGATCGATCTCTAAAGTTTTCATACTTTATGCTCACTTCCAATGATGTAAAACCCTCAGGCTGCGTCATATTAATTTCTTCCTTAATGTTTTCATTAAGAAACGCAATCTTCACATCCACTTGTCGTATCTCATAGTCGTACCATGCAGCTATGGCTACCAGGATCCTAATTGACTTGAAAAATTGTGACAGGTGAAAAGGTATCATCATAGTCAACATCTTGCCTTTGAGTGTAACCTTTTGCGATCAATCGAGTCTTGTAGGTCAGTACCTTACCATCAGGCCCAAGTTTTCTTTTGTATATCCATTTGCACCCAATAGGAACTATTCTTTCAGGAGGATTTACAAGAGTCCAAACTTGGTTCGAATGCATCGAGTCTATCTCAGGTTGCATTGATTCAAGCCACAAATTAGAATCAGCATCGGAAATCACCTCCTTGAAGGTTCTTAGATCACATCCAACAGTTGGATCAATTTGATCCTCTTCAAGGAGGAAACCATATCTAACAGGAGCCCTAGGAACCCTTTCAGATCTAGGTGTGTCCATATCAGGGATTGGTTCTTGAGGTGTGGGAGATTCACTTGGTACTTCAGTTGGTTCTCAAACTTCCTCGATTTATACTATCCTGTCTTTTCTATCTAGTAGAAATTCCTTCTCTAGAAAGGTGACATTTCTAGAAACAAACACTTTTGTTTCCCTGGGATAGTAGAAGCAGTATCCGATAGAATTCTTTGGATATCCAATGAAGTAGCATAAGATGGATCTATTATCCATCTTATCTCCCACTGTCTGTTTCACGTAATCAGTACATCTTCAAATCCTCAAATACGAGTACTTGGGTGGCTTGCCCATCCATATCTCATATAGAGTTTTATCCACTGCCTTAGTGTTGACATTGTTTAACATCTGTATCGCTGTTTCAACCGCATAGCCCCAAAAAAAGGTAGGAAGTTCAGTGAAACTCATCATAGATCGAACCATGTCCATCAAGGTTCGATTACAACGCTCCGCTAGCCATTGAGTTTTGGTGTGGCCGGAGTGATCCACTGTGAGAGAATCTCATTCTCCTTAATATAGTCTTGAAATTCGGCACTCAAATATTCTCCACCTCGGTCGGATCAAAGTGCTTTAATATTTTTTCTCAGCTGATTTTCTAATTCAGCCTTAAATTCCTTCAACCTTTCAAAGGATTCAGACTTGTGCTTCATTAAGTACAAGTACTCATACCTAGAGTAATCATGGGTAAAGGGGATGAAGTAGGTGTGTCCGGACTTAGTACCAATGCTAAGCGGGCCGCACACATCAGTATGGATCAAGTCCAATAGGTCTTGAGCACGTTCAGGCTTGCACTTGAAGGGAAATTTAGTCATTTTTCCTTTGAGACAGGACTCGCAAGTTGGCAAGGAGTTAATATCAGACATATTAAACATGTTGCTCCTAACCAACTTGTTCATCCTCTTTAAGGAAATGTGACCTAGCCTAGTATGCCAAAGTTGTGCTGGGTTTAGACTACCGGATTTCCTTTTTATTGTTGTTGTATGTGTTCCACATCATGAGTTGGAACTTCTCTTAATTTTAAGTTTTATAGATTTTTTTTGTGTTCCCAAATTCCAATTAAACATTCATTCTTGTAAACATTGCAAATAGAATTACAAAATGACAAGAATATCCATCACTATCAAGCATAGAAACGGAAATGATGTTATTTTTTAGATCAGGAACATATAAAACATCCTTTAACAACAACTTGAAATTAGAATGCAGACATAAATAAACATCTCCTATCGCTACAGCAGCAAATCTTGCTCCGTTTCCCAGTATCAAGTGGGTCTCACCCATCCTAAGCCTCCGACTTCTTGTCATTACCTGCAAGTCATTGCAGATATGAGATCCACATCCGATATCAAATACCCAAAAATTTGAATTAAGAGACATATTTATTTCAATATATAATATACCTTTCACTACTCGTAGCTGCTCAAGGTAATCCCAACAGTTCCTCCTCCAATGCCCAGGCTTGTGGCAATGGTGGCAAACATCCTCAGACTTGTTGGGTTTAGGAGCCATTGCCTTGTGCTTCTAGTTGGGCTTATCCTCTATTAAAGTTAATTTCAGAAGTTTTGGTCAAGACAAATAAAAGAAATTAATCAACGCAAAGGTACAAGATCTGGACGAGGCTTACAACGTTGATCAAAGAAACTGGATCGCAGCTGAGTTACGCAGGTTAAGGACAAACCAGTTCAGGATAGTTAGTTGAGCTGGTTAGTTGAACTGGTTAAGGATAAACCAGCTAATTATTCAGTTACGCTGGTCAAAGGACAAACTATCTAAGGTAATTTAGTAAAGTGGTCAGAGATGATCAGCTGGTTAAGGACAAGCCAGTTCAAGAAACTCAAGCTCGAAAGAGCGAAAACAAAGTGAAACTACATCAATTCAATAGAGCAGACAAACAATGGTTTTGGAATAGTTAAGAGAACAGCTCGAAGCATACAACAGACTAGCTGGAAGACCAGTTAGATAAACTAGCTCGAAGCAGATCGGTTGTACAGATGTTATCGGTCATAGATATAAGTGTACAAAGATTGTTATCTGGATCAGTACAGTACAAAGACAAGAGCTGATCAGTTCAAAGCAGATTGAATTTTGATCAGACAAAACCAGATAAGAAAAGCATCTCGACGTACAAGAGACCAGATCGAATAACCAGCTAAGTTGAGGACAACTTAGCAAATTGAATTTTAGAATGTTTGAGGCTACATACAGTTTGATGTGAGACGTTTGACCTCGCTGCAGTGATTTGTAGTCGTTGAAACTACTTTCAGCTAACTCCTGACTTGCAAAGATTTGATTCAAACTGAAGACGACGCAGAGTTGCTAAAATGGGAATTCCATTTAATGGAGCTATACGTACATAGTACAAGCAATTAAGACACTCCAGGTTTTTCAACTTGGATACATTCGACGTGTCTACGGATAACATTTATTACCATTGTATCCAAAGGGTATAAATAGAGTAGATCAGCTGTGAGAAGGTAACCGATCGATATCAACAATCTCAACGACTTACAAGCTTACGAGCTTTCAAAAGCAGAAACAGAGTCGTACTCTCAAAACCAGCTCACAGCTAGTGACACACGCACAGATTGCTTATTCAATTCTTTGTGTCACACTATCTTCTGTACACACACTCTGTAGACTGTAAATCAAAAACGGAGAGTGTTGAGTGCTAGATTTGCACAACTAGCTTAGTGTTGAGTTCATTGTATTTGCGAACCAGATCACGGCTCTGGATTCGTTGGTTGAGTGCTAGGAGTTATTGCAGCTGCTGGCTGTTGGATCGGGTTTGTATAAGTGGTTGTATAAATCAAATATTCTAGTGGAAATCCTTCCCATTGAGGAAGAAGAGGAAACGTAGGAGAATTAACTCCGAACTTCTAGAAAAAAATCTCTCGACCCTTTATCTTTTGGATTTACGCATTTGTCTAACTGTTCAATGTTGAATCGTGTTCCTTCCACATAAAATTAATTTTATTACACGAGACAACAATAACTGAGAACCCTCCAAGCTGGTAACTCGGCTTAGAGGTTTTCGTCGAGCAGTAAAATCTTTTGAAACCAGGTTTCAAATAAAATTAGCAAAGGAGTTCATTCACCCCCTCCCTCTGAACTCCCAAGCTTGTTTTCCGATCCTAACAAGTGGTATCGGAGCTCGGATTCTCAGTGTTTGAAAAGTTTGTTCATTTATATCCGATAAATATGTCGATTTCTCACAACTAATATTCCTATGTTTTCCAAGGAGGAATACGACGTTTGGAAGATCCGGATACAGGCACACCTAGTAGCACAAGATGATGACATGTGGTTCGTAATAACTGACGAGCCCATAAAGATAATGAAAATGAACACAGTTGTGGCTATAACTACAGGTGCACCTCAGTGGATAGAGAAACCCAGATTGGAGTTGACCTCTGAGGATAAGAAGAAATAAAATCTAGATAACATCGCCAAGGACATCTTATACAAGTAAGTAGACAATAATATGTTTAGCAAAATCCAGACGTGCACAATTGCAAAAGATATCTGGAAAAAGCTGACCCAGATCTGTGAGGGCAACGAAGAAACAAAAGAAAACAAGCTTACTATGGCCCTCCAGAAATATGAATTGATCAGGATGAAGCCTGATGAAACCATGACCCAGATCTGTGAGGGCAACGAAGAAACAAAAGAAAACAAGCTTACTATGGCCCTCCAGAAATATGAATTGATCAGGATGAAGCCTGATGAAACCATGACAGAGTTTGATGAATGTTTTAGCTCACTAGTGATTGAGCAAACAAGACTGGGGAAGGACTATAGCAACAGGGAGCTGGCCCTGAAAGTGATGCGTGCACTGCCCAAGGAATGGGATGTCAAGACCATGGCTACGAGGGAGTCCAAGGACTTGAACAAGATGGAGTTGCACGACTTGTTCGCCAATTTGAAGGGTTATGAGTTCGAGCTGGAAATGAGAGTGGAGTCTGAGCCATCTACTTCTCAACCAACCAGAGCTCTCGCTGCTACAATCCCAGAACAGAGTCCTTGTTCTACAAGTAGCAGATCAGTAGAGGAGATGAGCAAAGATGCTATGTCCTTGTTCATTAATAAACTCGAGAAATTTATGCGGAAGCATAATTCTAAACCCTCCTCTTTTGATTCCCCGAAAAAGAATTTTTTCTCCTTCTGATGACAAATGCTATAACTGTGGCAAGCCTGGTCACTTCATGGCTGATTGCAGGAAGTCAAAGTAGGATGTGAAGAAGCAACCAGATCACAGCACCAGCAAGGAAAAAAGGAGAAGAAACTCTACAGGAAGAAGAAAACTGAATCAGCAATGGTTGTCGAGGAAATAAAAGCGCATGGGCTGATTTGGATTCAGATGAATCTAGAGCTCAGGAACATTATCATCCAGTGATATCGAGGATGAAGTACAGTGTCTCATGGCTGATGACACTAAGGAGGTATTCGATTTCTCAAATCTATAATTCACACGAGAGGACCTTGTTACAGCACTTAATGACATGGACCAAGAATACAATAAGCTTTCTCAATCATTCGAGGAAGTGAGAGCTGAAAAATAGAGCTATGCTAATAAAGCTGAGTTGGTTAGCTCAAGTGAAATACAGGTTAATCTTAGAAATCTTGCAATTGAGAATGAAGAACTGTGAACCAGGTCATAGAAGATGCTTACTGAGAATCAGCATTTAGCTGAAATTATAAGCTCCTTGACTAAGTCATCTGCTTCCTTAGACAAACTTCATGGAGCCATGAAGCCATCTGGTGACAAATCTGGACTGACTATAATGGATATGAAAGCAGTACAGCAAAAACTAGTTGTACCCCACAGCTGGCTAGAACAAAGTTCAAAACCATGAGCTTTGTAAGACCTAGCACGGGACAGCCTGTAGAGACAAAATCTGATGAGGAAAAGGTGGCAGCTAGGTCCCCGATCTGGCACGGTCCATGGGCTGGGGTATACTTCTCCTGAGAAGCCTCAGAAAAGCTGGCTCCAGAAACGAGTTGAACAGATGAGGGGTAAACCCAAATCTGGTGATAAAAAGCAAAGCCAGTTCTTGAGACCTTCTACGAAGGATAGGCAGTACAGGCCAAGATACAAGAAGCCCAGATCACAAGGACAACATGTTGTATATCAAACTCATGCCAGATTAAAGAACACACATGAATCACACACGTGCTTTGTTGCACACACTGGAAAATGGGTTAAGATTATCCAAGTTTGGGTCCCGAAAGGTCTAATCAAATCTGGACCCAAATAAATCAAAGGGTACCAAATTTTCTTGAGTTGTGATTGCAGGAACAACAGGTCTCCAGATTGGAGCAATCAATTTGGTATCTGGACAGTGGATGTGCGAGGCACATGACTGGATATGCCAAGCTGCTCACAGACATCAAACACTGCAACGAACCCAAGATCACCTTCAATGATAATTCAAACGGTAACACCGTGGGTAAGGGTAAGCTTACCCATGGTAACTTCACTGTCAACAACGTTCTTCTTGTTGAGAACTTGTGCTACAACTTGATCAGTATCGTTCAGTTGTGCGACAGTAACTACTCAGTTAAATTTCAAAAGCACACTTGCACTGTTTTGAATCTAGAAGGTCTGACCGTGCTGGTAGGGTATCGATCTGGGAACACCTACAAAGTTGATTGTTCAGATCAACCACATACAGAACAAACTTGTCTAGTGGCTGACTCTTCCAAGAGTTGGCTCTGGCATCAACGGATGAACCATCTCAACTTCAAAACAATTGCCAATCTGAATAAAGCGTGAGTTGGTTGATGGCTTGCCCAAGTTAAAATTTTCAAAAGACGAGATTTGCTCTGCCTGTCAGGTACCATCTCAACTTCAAAACAATTGCCAATCTGAATAAAGCGTGAGTTGGTTGATGGCTTGCCCAAGTTAAAATTTTCAAAAGACGAGATTTGCTCTGCCTGTCAGGTGGGAAAACATTTAAAATCAACTTTCAAATCTAGAGGCAGTGACAAAACCTCATGTAAGCTGGATCTATTACATATGGATCTTTTTGGTCCAATACCCGTAACCAGCTTAGGGGGAATGAAATACACCCTTGTAGTCTTTGATGATTTTTCCAAATTGACTTGGGTGTTATTTTTAAAATCCAAAGATCAAACTGTCGACCAGCTGATCAAGCTCTTGAAACGATTACAAAATGAGCAATCTTGTTGATTAGGAGTGACTGAGGAACAGATTTTCTAAATTTTAAAATCTCCTCCTATCTGGATGACATTGGAATCAAACATGAGTTGAGTGCAGCTAGAACACCTCGGCAAAATGGGTTAGTTGAGCGTCGAAATCAAACTTTAAAAGAAGCTGCTACAACCATGATTGCTGATTCCGATATTTCAAATAAATTTTGGACAGAAGCAGTCAACACATCTTGCTATACTCAAAACAGATCGATGATAAATAAGCGACACGTTGTAACCCCGTATGAGATCTGGAATGACAAGAAACCTGATATATCTTATTTCAGGGTGTTTGGATGCAGATGTTTCATCCACATTAACGGAAAAACATATCTAAGAGCCTTTGATGTCAAATCCGATGCAGGTATCTTCCTAGGATACTCAGTCGTGAGCAGAGCCTATCGAGTTTTCAACAACAGAACTCTCACTATTGAAGAATCGGCTCATGTGGTGTTTGAAGAAACCAACTTCAAATCAACATCGGCTTCAAAGGTAAATGATCTGTGCACTCATTTGGAATATACTAATTTGGAGGAATCAAGTGACGACGAGGGACACAACAGATTTCAAGCTGATGATCAGCACTCTATGGATATGCCAATCACCAATGCAGACATCCGAGATGTTGTGCAGGCTAGTCCAGATCGTGATCAAGCTGGTGGAGAACATGTGCATGCCGATGAGCCCAAAATAACTAGTGATATTACAACAAGTAGTATTCCAATAGATCCAGCAGGAACGCAGGGGGAACACCACAAATCGTCTACCGCCTACAGACCAGGTTTCGGTGGCATAAAGATCATCCACTCGAACTGGTCATCGATAACCCTACTGCACCCCGTATGACACGAGGCCAGTTGATAAGCGAATATCTTAATTCTACTTTCATATCACATATAGAGCCTAAGAAAGTAGAAGAGGCCTTAGTGGACCCGAGCTGGATAGAAGCTATCAAGAAGAACTTAGCCAATTCGAACGTAGTAACGTATGGCATCTAGTTCCTAGACCTACTGACCAGAACATTATAGGTACTAAATGGGTCTTTAGGAATAAATTGGATGAAAATGGTAATGTAGTTCGAAATAAGGCTAGATTAGTAGCTCAAGGCTATAGGCTAGAAGAAGGCATAGACTTTGAGGAATCCTTCGCCCCCGTATAAAGAATCGAGGCCATCAGAATCTTTCTTGCATATGCATCATTTAAGAATTTTAAAGTTTATCAAGATGTCAAAAGGGCATTCTTAAATGGAATCTTGAATGAGGAAGTGTATGTTACACAACCTCCTGGCTTCGTACATCATACCAGACCGAAATACGTATATAAGCTTGATAAAGCTCTGTACGGTATGAAACAATCTCCTCGAGCTTGGTATGATACTTTGTCCAAGTTTCTTATTGATCATAATTTTGTTATTGGCTCTGTTGACAAGACATTGTTTTTAAATTTGTCAAGAATGATCATGTCTTTCTCGTACAGATCTATGTCAATGACATTATTTGGATCGACTAATCCTAAGCTTTACAATAAATTTTCCAAGCTAATGCAGGATAAGTTCGAGATGAGCATGATGGGGGAGCTCACATTTTTGCTCGGATTACAAGTAAAACAGTTTGAGGATGATATTTTCATCAATCAAGCTAAATATTCCAAGGAATTCTCAAAAGTTCGGGATGGAAAAGTGTTCATCCGCGGCTACTCCAATGAGTGCCTCTATAAAGATGGATAAAGATGAAGCCGGCACGACAGTTGAGGTAACCATGTATCGTGGGATGATTGGTTTGCTTCTATATCTCACAGCAAGCAGAACAGACATTATGTTCTCGGTCTGTATGTGTGCCAGGTTCAAGCTGATCCAAAAAAGTCTCACTACATGACTGTTAAACACAGTTTTTAAATATCTTAAGGTCACACAGAACGTGAGTCATTGGTATCCCAAAGACTCAAGTTTAAATTTGATTGGATACAGTGATGCAGATTACGCAGGTTGCAAGATTTATCGGTGTAGCACTAGTGAGACTTGTCAATTCTTGGGTGATAGACTAATTTCATGGTTTAGCAAGAAACTGACATCAATTGCCACATCAACAGCTGAGTCAGAGTACCTCGTAGCTGGAAGGTGTTGTGCTCAAATATTATGGATTCAACAACAGTCCAAGACTACGGTATTGATGCACAGGAAGCACCCATATTCTGCGACAACACAAGTGCCATCGCGATCACTCAGAACCCCGTGATGCATTCCACGACCAAGCACATAGACATCAGACATCACTTCATTCGAGACCATGTGCTAAAGAAGGACGTTCGGGTGGAGCATGTGCCAACAGATCAGAAAGTAGCTGACATCTTCACCAAGCCTCTGCCGGACGCTAAGTTTTCTTATTTTAGAAATATTTTAGGTCTCCTTGATATGTCGTGATCATGTTCTGCATGCATATGTTCAGAAGGAACAAAATAATTCAAACAGATAATACAAAGAGTCCGCTGTTTGTCACCAAGCTGGTCGGTTCCATGCTGATCTGGTCCAGCTTGGCGACATACACAGTGTGATATTATCACGTTGTTTGAATAAGTTGTTCTCACGCTGGAATACAGTAAATCGAACGGTTGATATTGGTTTGCCCTTTCAAATCCTTTTTAAAATCGGGCGTTCATCTATTCAGAATTTCAAATGACCTTTAAATATGATGATGACACATGTCCAGTTAAAACCCTCCTATCTCCCCGTTTGTACATAAACAGTTTCACTTTACTTTTTTGTGTACGCTTTCAAATTTTCACGCATTCTAGCAAAACAATCTACAGCATTTCTTTGCAAATCTTGAATTTTCTCAAATTCCTAACCCGTTACTTCTAGAATGGTTGCTTCTTTATTTGTCAACGCGATGCAGGTTGATTTCACATCCGTGCTCGCTATGGAGCACACTGGCATGGTACGCATGTTTAAGTCCCTGGAGGAAACAGGGCTTAAAGGGTTTCAGGAGGTTTCCAACTCTGTGTTTGAAGGAGCCTTCACTGAGTTCTTTGCGAATGCAAAGGTTATTGCTGGGACAATTGTCAGCTTCTTGGAAAATCAAAAAATAGTAATTACAAAGATGTGTTTGCTGCAACTTTTGGACTTCCAACTGAAGGAATGGTTGGTTTTTTGGATATCCCGAACCAGAAAGTGGTGGATATGCATAGGCAATTTTCTGGATCTGATGTGCCATTCAGGGGACCAATAAAAATAAGGAAATGAAAATGGAGTATCGTCTGCTTCATGACATTGTTGCTAAGGCACTGTGTGCAAAGGCTGGATCGTTCGATGTTGTGACAAGTGAAAAATTTGATTTGATGGTTGCCATCACTGCCGATCTGAAACTAAATTGAGCACATGTTCTGTTTCAGGTGTTGGTTGCTATGGTGAACAACCCTAACCGTCAATCACAAGGTTTTGCAGTCCAGATAAGTGTTCTGTTGAAACAACTGGTGAAAGCCGATCTTGGAGAAGCTGTCAAGCTCCATCAGCAGAAGGTGTTGAACAACAAGTCTGTTCACACCTAAATAAAGAAGAATATGAATGTGGTTCCAGATGGTGAGACAAGTAATCAGACAGCGGATACAGCCAGTGGCACAGAGGATAGACAGTCGCAGATGACCAAGACCATGGAAAAGGAAGTGGAAAGAGCAGTTGAGAAGCCAAAGAAGAGAAAAGAAAAGGTTGTTCAAATGGTAAAGAAACAGAAGGTGGCTGTGCAGCAGCCAGTGGAGGCTAGGAGCCAAGCTGCTCCAGTGAAGTCCACGTCTGAGACCAGCTCAGACACGGATTCGTGCCCGTTGGCTAGGCTGAATAAAGGCGAGGCTAAGCGCAAGTAAGTGGTAGAGTCATCTGACTCGGAGGCTACTGTGTCTGTTCCGCCGGTACTTATCATGAAGAAGCACCGGACCAAGAGAACAAATAAGGTGACGCACACTGCTGATCATCAAAATGAGTCCCAACCTGGTCCCATTCCTGAAATACCAACTGGGGGTGACAAGGAGTCAACTGCTGGTGGACCAGAAGCCACTATGGAGATGACTCCAGAAGTGGAAAAGTATGCTGATGACACCTCCAATGCTGCTGCGCTGGAAGAGCGTGTGGAGTGTGAGAACCAAACAGAAAAGGAGGGCCAGGATGGTTGTGACGCCCGAACCCAACGGGGCCACGAGAATTGGGGTAAATAAAAATTTTCGAAATAAAATAAGGCAAAAAGGTAATTTGTTATAAGCTGTATTTCTTATAACTTAAAAGAAACAAAACACAAGACAATCTCAAAGACCAGCAGGTACCTAATTCGCGTGCCAACTACTAAAGACATTTGCGGAAAACAGTTTTCATTGATAATTGCAATTGCGATTTACAACAGCTGATATTCTAGATAAATATACAACCGTTGCTACTGATCTAATACAATACAATTTAAACCAAAATGATACAACTGAGACACGGAAAACGTAGGCCTTGGATAAACACAACACCACCCAGCAGCTGTATTTCAAGTTTCACCTTCTGTTCGCTCTCCAGTTGTCGCACCTACACCATTTTAAAAGCTAGTGAGCCTAAAGGCTCAGCAGGTAAAACCTGAATATTAACAATTTCATTTAACGCAGGTAGACAACTGTACATGCATAAACATTTCATAAACAATTTGTTCGTAATCTTAGAGACAGGGGATAATAGCCCAGCTCTAACATCAATTTCTTTTCTTTAGACTATGGCATATAAGCTCCTCATGGTCCGTGTTGCACTTTGATCAAAATGACTCCCGATATCAGTTTTTAGCATATAGCTCATTATGAAAGGGCAGTAGACATCTATACAACTGCTCACCCTTCTCCTTGGTGACCGTCAACTATCTATGCCATAATCTTAAAATAAACTTTGTTCATTAACATCCTTTCGTAAAACTTTCTTGCTTAAAATCCTCGGGTTCCATCGTTTTAAAACTTTGGCTTCCACTTTGAAATTTTACTGAGTATCGAATTCGAACTTGAGATCGTAACAATGGAGAGAAACCAGTCGCAATGCAGGGACCAGTCGTAAGAAAAAGGAACAGCACTTATAAAACAGATCCCTGCTGTTCGCAAATATCGCTAAAATAAACCAGCTGGAATAAACAGTAACCAGCTGCAAGATCTCTTACTGAGACAATTGTATTAAATGAAACGATGTCGTTGAAGTAAATAACAGGTAGGATGACAAGACTATCTGCTGATATTTTATAACTTAAAGAAACGACGTCGTTAGCGCATCAATCAGTCGCAAGGAAAAGCGCTAACACGTATATATAAATGAATAGTACCAGTCGCAAGACTAATACCAGCTGAAATGAACATTACTTATAAACGAATAAAGCAACTGTCGAACTATCACAATGGAATGCATCTGCTGGTGAACAGTGCATCTGCTGAATTCTGAAAGACAACGCAACTGCTGAATTCTAACAACGAATGCAGCTGCTGAATTAGTTCAATAGGAATGCACATGCTGATGTACAGTGCATCTGCTGGAATTTATGAAAGACACTTGTAATATCGAAACAATGATCACGCTACCAGTCGTCGCCTATTAAACCAGACTTTATACTGATTCAACTAGCAACTACTGATTACACAATCATCAAATCCCGACATTACAGCAAAAAGGAAGAACATTCGTAAACATTATAACAATGCAGCTGCTGAATCTTAACAAGGAGATGAAGCTGCTGAAATATATCTCGATATTTGTAACATCAAAACAACAACTATGCCATCAGCCGTTGCCTATCAAACCATACTTTATAATGATTCAACTAGCAACTACCGATTACACAGTTATCAAATTCTGATATTACAGCTACAGCAAGAAGAACATTCATAACATTCTGGAAATAAACTTGAATCCTCAGTACTTTTAAACCATCATAAACTTTCTGGAAGACATCATAAACATCAAAACATCATTTTCGAACCCATCTTTCTTTCCTTTTCATGTCTAAATCATTTCAAACATGAACTTTAAACATATATTAAACATACAGGCAAGCAGATCCATAAAAACAACAATATATGCTTCAAATGGTGTAGCAAAGGATCAGCTTTTACTTGCCTTAAACAAAGCTTTGCGACAACAGCTAATTCCTGCAGAAAAATCCTCCCTTTGAGCAACGCACGAACTCTTCTGGAAATATTTTGAAGAACACTTTAAGACTTTTCTTTGCAAATGATGAAAATATTACTTTGAAAACAGGTTTTTATATGGACGGCATTAGTGGCAAGCTACTTGTGAAATCAAGCATGACACTTCTAAAGTTTAGTAAAATTCCCTTCATATCATTTTAATTTGTAAAACACCAAACCTTTTCCAAAAGAAATCATTTCACCTCCTTAAAATATTTTTCGATCGATTTAGAACCAGCTCGTGCATCACTCTTTGGAGTCGACTGCTGGTACCATCCGCAGCGCATCCTACTTGCTAACATCAATAAATCAGCAAATACATAACATTTAAAATTGCCAATTTGGCCCATGAGATCAATAAAATGTATAAACTTGGTCCTATGGATTTTGGGGCGTTACAACTCTACCCTCCTTATTAAAATTTCGTCCTCGAAATTTACGTACCAAATAAATATGGGTAAAGACTTAGCATATCAGCTTCTGTTTCCCACGTTGCTTCTCTCTCCGACTGGTTGGACCATTGTATCTTAACCATAGGAATGCTACGGTTTCTTAATCTTCTAATTTATCGGAGGAGAATTCTTTCTGGTCGCTCTTCATAGCTTAAATCTGGGGCTAAATGAATTGGCTCATAACTCAGCACATGCGAAGGGTGGGGAATATATTTCCTCAAAGCTGATACGTGAAAAACATTGTGCACTGCTGACATTTGTGGAGGCAGCGCTAGTCGATAGGCGAGCGTTCCTACCTTCTCTAAAATCTCGTATGGTCCAATATACCTTGGACTCAACTTTCCTTTCTTTACAAAACGCATAACTCTTTTCATTGGAGCTATTCTCAAAAATACCCGATCACCTGTTTCAAAATTCAGCTCCCTTCTTCGATTATCTGCATAACTTTTCTGCCGACTTTGAGCAGCTTTCATTCTTTCTCTTATTCTTCTAACAGCTGCTGCTGTTTGTTCCACAACATCTGGTCCCAAACCAGCTCTTTCACCAACTTCATCCCAATGAAGTGGTGTTCTACACTTTCTGCCATACAAGGCTTCATATGGAGCCATTTGAATCGAAGCTTGGAAACTGTTATTGTAGGCAAACTCTACCAGTGGCAATTTCGCATCCCAACTTTCTAAAAAATCCACAATACAAGCTCTGAGCAAATCTTCTAAAATCTGAATCACCCTTTCCGATTGTCCATCAGTTTGAGGGTGAAACGCAGTGCTGAACGTCAACTTTGTTCCCATAGCCTTGTGTAGACTTTTCCAAAAGGCTGATGTAAACTTAGGATCCCTATCTGATACAATGGAAACTGGGATACCATGAAGTCTCACTATTTCCTTTACATACAATTCAGCATATTTGCTCACTTCATATGTTGTTTTAACTGGTAAGAAATGAGCAGACTTAGTGAGCCTATCAATTATAACCCAAATGGAGTTATATCCTTGCACAGTCCTTGGTAAACCAGTTACAAAATCCATCGCTAATAATCCTGCTGGTCGCTGGTGTTCGGCTTTCACCAGCTGACAAGTTAAACATTCTGCTACAAACTTGGCAACATCCTTCTTCATTCCTGGCCACCAATACAACTGCTGGAGGTCCTTGTACATTTTCGTACTTCCTGGATGTACTGAATATGGAGCTGTATGAGCTTCTTTCAACAATTCAGCTCTTTAACCTTCTATTTGGGGTACCCAAATTCTGCCCATGAACCTAACAATTCCATCTTCTGAAAAATAGAGACGGCTACCTCTTTCTTTATCCTGCTGGACCCATTTCTTCAACTGCTGGTCCTGCTTCTGACCCTCTCGAATTTGGTTTATCAAATTAGATCTTACAGAGAGGTCTGCTAACATCATAGCATTGCTGCTGCTGGTCACTATTTCAAGTCCAAACCTTTCAATTTCATTTGCCAACGGCTGTTGAACAACCAGCTGCGACAATCCTACCGATTTTCTACTCAATGCATCGGCCACCACATTTGCTTTTCCTGGGTGATAACTGATTGTGCAATCATAATCCTTAACCAACTCCAACCATCGCCTCTACCTCATATTCAATTCTTTCTGGGTAAAGAAGTATTTCAAACTTTTGTGATCTGTAAATATCTCACACTTCTCCCCATAAAGGTAATGCCTCCATATCTTAAGGGCAAAGACAACAGCTGCTAGTTCTAAGTCATGTTGGGTAATTTTTCTCATGATCCTTCAGCTGTCTAGATGCATATGATATTACTTTACGATCCTGCATCAACACAGCTCCTAGTCCCAACTTAGAAGCATCGGTATAAATTACAAATTTTCCTTCATCAGTTGGCATTGTCAATACAGGTGCTTCAATCAGCGCTTGCTTCAATTTGTCAAAACTGTTTTGACATTCAACTGTCCAGTTGTATTTCACCTGCTTCCTTGTTAACGTAGTTAGAGGAACAGCAATCTTAGAGAATCCTTGGATAAATCGCCGATAATATCCAGCTAAACCCAAGAAACTCCTTATCTCTGCCACATTCTTCGGTGCTGGCCACTCGCGAACAGCTTCTACCTTGGTTGGGTCAACTTCTATTCCATCCTTAGAAATTATATTGCCTAAGAATGATACTTTCTCCATCCAGAAATCACATTTGCTAAATTTAGCAAACAACTGCTTATCTTTCAAAATCTGGAGTACGATTCTTAAATGTTGGACGTGCTCCCTTCTGGTCTTAGAATACACTAAGATGTCATCAATGAATACAACTACAAACTGGTCCAAAAATGGTTGAAAGACCATATTCATTAAATCCATAAAAGCTGATGGAGCATTCGTAAGTCCAAAGGGCATAACAAAAAATTCATAATGGCCATACCTAGTTCTAAAGGTTGTCTTATAAACATCAGTTGCCTTAATCTTCAGTTGGTGATATCCAGACCTCAAGTCGATCTTAGAAAATACTACTGACCCTCTCAACTGGTCAAACAGATCTTCTATCCTGGGTAATGGATACTTATTCTTAATTGTCAGTTTATTTAACTCTCGGTAATCTATACATAATCTCATACTCCCATCCTTCTTCTTAACAAATAAAACACAGGGGCTCCCCAAGGGGAAGTACTTGGTCTTATAAACCCCTTATCCAAAAGATCTTGTATTTGTTCTTTCAGTTCTTTCATTTCTGATGGAGCTAATCGATATGGTGGTCTAGATACTGGAGCAGCTCCTGGAACCAAATCAATCGAAAATTCTAACTCCCTGTCTGGTGGCAATCCGTGGATATCTTCTGGAAAAACCTCAGGGAATTCGTTTGCTACTTCTACAATTGACAGCTGGGGTCTATCAGTCGCTGCTAACGATGATATAATTGAAGGGACTTTATTAACATGTTTGGCCAAAAACTGGAATGACTCTTTTCCTGGTGGGTTAACAGCTACTGCTCGTAGTTTAAAGTCAATTACTACCCCATACTTAGTTAGCCAATCTATTCCCAAAATCAAATCAAATTCTTGCATCAGCAACACAATTAAATCAGCAGTAATCTTATGTCCTTGAAGTTTAAGTTCTAAAATTCTAAACAGTTCGTGCGATACCAGCTTTTCCCCTGATGGTACCGACACACAATAACCTATCATTACTTGCTCTGGCTGGATAGACAATTTCTTAACAAACTCAGCAGAAATGAATGAATGCGTAGCTCTTGAATCTAACAAAGCTAGAGAAGGAAATCCAGCTATCAAAATTTCACCTGTGACTACTGTCGAGTCTGGAGGAGCTTGATCAGCTGTCATAACAAATGCTCTGCTGGTCACCAGTTGCTTGAGTTTTGGACAATTCTTCAAAATATGTTCAGGCATTCCACATTTATAGCAGACGTTTTGTCCAAGTCTGCATTGCCCCAAATGATTCTTATGGCATTTAGGACATTCTTTTCTAACATTACCAGCAGGAACAGAGCTTATAGGTTGGATCAATAGAGGCTTTTGTTCTTGAGGCCTCTGCTGATTCTTGTTCTGTTTCTTGAATGGTCTCGGGTCCTTCTGCTGAAAGGCTTGTCTCTTTTGCTGCCTTTCTTCATCAAGATCCTTCCAATCCCTTTCAATTTGCAGGGCTCTATCCACTGCTTCTCTATAAGTCCTTGGCACCGATAGCCTAACATTCATTTTGAACATCGGCTTCAACCCTTCTACGAAGTGACTCAATTTCTCTTCTGAGTCACTTCCTATTAATGGCACAAAATAGCACCCTCTTTCAAACTTCCGCACATACTCCTGTATGGTTAAACTCCCTTGCTTGAGGGTAAAAAATTCCCTCTTCAATTCAGATCTCTTTCCCGCAGTGAAGTATTGCTCGTAGAATACTTGCTTGAAATCTGCCCATGTGAGATTCAGCAGATCCACAGACAACTTGGCTCCTTCCCACCAAATCATCGCATCTTCCCTTAACATGTAGATAGCGCACCTTGGCCTATCTAAATCAGACATTTGGAGGTACTCAAAAATAACCTCCATGGATTTAATCCAGCTCTCTGCAACTAGTGGATCAGTAGTTCCACCAAATTCCTGGGTTTCTGTCGTCTAAACTTCTCTTGGGGATCGTCATTACTAGGTCCCCTGATGCTGGAAGATTGGCCATTACCTCGTGTT
>KQ986902.1:27423-39625 GCA_001598015.1 Dorcoceras hygrometricum
TAGGCCTTGGATAAACACAACACCACCCAGCAGCTGTATTTCAAGTTTCACCTTCTGTTCGCTCTCCAGTTGTCGCACCTGCACCATTTTAAAAGCTAGTGAGCCTAAAGGCTCAGCAGGTAAAACCTGAATATTAACAATTTCATTTAACGCAGGCAGACAACTGTACATGCATAAACATTTCATAAACAATTCGTTCGTAATCTAAGAGACAGGGGATAATAGCCCAGCTCTAACATCAATTTCTTTTCTTTAGACTATGGCATATAATCTCCTCATGGTCCGTGTTGCACTTTGATCAAAATGACTCCCGATATCAGTTTTTAGCATATAGCTCATTATGAAAGGGCAGTCGACATCTAGACAACTGCTCACCCTTCTCCTTGGTGACCGTCAACTATCTATGCCATAATCTTAAAATAAACTTTGTTCCCTTAACATCATTTCGTAAAACTTTCTTGCTTAAAATCCTCGGGTTCCATCGTTTTAAAACTTTGGCTTCCACTTTGAAATTTTACTGAGTATCGAATTCAAACTTGAGATCGTAACAATGGAGAGAAACCAGTCGCAATGCAGGGACCAGTCGTAAGAAAAAGGAACAGCACTTATAAAACAGATCCCTGCTGTTCGCAAATATCGCTAAAATAAACCAGCTGGAATAAACAGTAACCAGCTGCATGATCTCTTACTGAGACAATCGTATTAAATGAAACGATGTCGTTGAAGTAAATAACAGGTAGGATGACAAGCTATCTGCTGATATTTTATAACTTAAAGAAACGACGTCGTTAGCGCATCAATCAGTCGCAAGGAAAAGCGCTAACACGTATATATAAATGAATAGTACCAGTCGCAAGACTAATACCAGTTGAAATGAACAGTACTTATAAACGAATAAAGCAACTGCTGAACTATCACACTGGAATGCATCTGCTGGTGAACAGTGCATCTGCTGAATTCTGAAGACAACGCAACTGCTGAATTCTAACAACGAATGCAGCTGCTGAATTAGTTCAATAGGAATGCACCTGCTGATGTACAGTGCATCTGCTGGAATTTATGAAAGACACTTGTAATATCGAAACAATGATCACGCTACCAGCCGTCGCCTATTAAACCAGACTTTATACTGATTCAACTAGCAACTACTGATTACACAATCATCAAATCCCGACATTACAGCAAAAAGGAAGAACATTCGTAAACATTATAACAATGCAGCTGCTGAATCTTAACAAGGAGATGCAGCTGTTGAAATATAGCTCGACATTTGTAACATCAAAACAACAACTATGCCATCAGCCGTTGCCTATCAAACCACACTTTATAATGATTCAACTAGCAACTACCGATTACACAGTTATCAAATTCTGATATTACAGGTACAGCAAGAAGAACATTCATAACATTCTGGAAATAAACTCGAATCCTCAGTACTTTTAAACCATCATAAACTTTCTGGAAGACATCATAAACATCAAAACATCATTTTCGAACCCATCTTTCTTTCATTTTCATGTCTAAATCATTTCAAACATGAACTTTAAACATATCTTAAACATAAAGGCAAGCAGATCCATAAAAACAACAATATATGCTTCAAATGGTGTAGCAAAGGATCAGCTTTTACTTGCCTTAAACAAAGCTTTGCGACAACAGCTAATTCCTGCAGAAATCCTCCCTTTGAGCAACGCACGAACTCTTCTGGAAATATTTTGAAGAACACTTTAAGACTTTTCTTTGCAAATGATGAAAATCTTACTTTGAAAACATATTTTTATATGAAAGGGATTAGTGGCAAGCTACTTGTGAAATCAAGCATGACACACTTCTAAAGTTTAGTAAAATTCCCTTCATATCATTTTAATTTGTAAAACACCAAACCTTTTCCAAAAGAAATCATTTCACCTCCTTCAAATATTTTTCGATCGATTTAGAACCAGCTCGTGCATCACTCTTTGGAGTCGACTGCTGGTACCAGCCGCAGCGCATCCTACTTGCTAACATCAATAAATCAGCAAATACATAATATTTAAAATTGCCAATTTGGCCCATGAGATCAATAAAATGTATAAATGTGGTCCTATGGATTTTGGGGCGTTACAATGGTAATATTTACACTATTGCTCAGAGAGATCATGTGGAGTCAACTGCAGAAGTTGAGACAGGGGCTGGCAACCGGGAAACATTTATGGAAGTGAGGCATGGATCTGCTCCACCGGCTCAATAATCTACGACCTACACTGGAAAGAGTGTTTATGCTCCCGTGTAGATACGGGAAATCAACCGGGTCACCCACTTTCTTCCGAAAATTGACCCAGCTGATAAAGGCAAGGGAGTTCTATCATATCTTTCGACCGAATCCAGTCGTGGAGCACTACCTGCTAGTCATTCAAGATATAAGGGACAGAGCAGAGTGCCAAATCCAAATCTTTGATCAGTGGCACCGGTTCCGCACTGGTTACCGGTTGAGCAAGATTCCGTCTATGAAGTTTGTGGAATAGTTTGCGAAAACTGAAAATAAATTGCTTTCATGGGCCGAGACGGACAAGGTTATTGAGCTGCTCCAGAGAAGGGAGCTCATCTGGTTCAAGATGGTGGAGCTGCATATGCCAGAAGCTGTTGCTGAGCACTGGAAACATTTTCACAAGGATAAGCCGTCAGCCAACAAAGATATCATGGCAATTCTTCTGGAGGCTGAATTGGCAAAGACCAGGAAGAGTATTAAATTGTTTCAAGCTAGAGCTGATCTGCCTGTCACTTATAATGAGCGTTCTACGGACGGAGTTGCATCTTTGGGAAATTATTCCAAGCTTAACCTGGGAAGAATATAAAGCTCAGCTTGCGCAGTCTACCCACTCAACACCAGATAAGCGAACGGATCAGGAACAAGAGCATCAGCATCCCAAACCAACATCGGAAGGGAAGATTGAAAAGACTGCTCGGATTGTTGAGAATGTGGAGGAATCAGAGGCGGATCATCAGGCTCCAGAGACGGAGCATTTGGGTTCTGTGGATGGACAAGGAGCAACCGGCTCTTGAGGAAGAGGACTAGCCTCAAAAGATTCCAACCCAATCTAGTCCAAGTTATGACTCTTCTGCACATTTCTCCGTCCACAATGAGGATAGTGAGGACGGTCTGGGTCCCTATCCCAGTTCCAGCACCGATCCCAGTCTCAGTATGAGCCCTAGTCTCAATCAGGGTCCCAGTCCATCTAAGTTACAGATGGTTGTATATACTGAAAATAGAGAAGAGAATACCAGCCCAGCTCACGAAGACAGAGCATTTTCTACCCAAGCTGGTCCGCAGCTCATAAGTCTTCCAACCCCCGGATTATGGACAATACTGCCAAGAATCTCACATCTCTGGAAGTCAATGTATCTTCCCTGGATATAAAGCTTGAACGCATCAAGGATGATGTAAACTTTACGAGGCTTAGTACTGTGCAAATACGGAGTCAGCTCGAAACATCAGTCGATGGGCTGGAAATCAAGATAGACGTGCTAGAGTCAACTCTGGTTCGTAATTTTGCTGACAACCAACAAAACCTTGTGGCATTGGAAACTGGTTTGGTTCGTCATTTTGCTGACAGCCACAGCACCTTGTGGATGAATTTGCGTCGCTAAAATCCCAAGTTGCTGAAATGGTTGACTGTCTAAAAGAGTTGCGTGATGCAAAAAAGGGGGAAGGACCGAGCAGTAAAAAGAGAAGATTGTTTTGACCAAGGGCGGATTTAGCTGAGTTTTAGTTTAGTCTTTTGTACAAACGACTATTGTATACAGTGTGTCAAAGTCTAATAAAATCTCTTTTCATGCGCAAGTTTGTCATCACCAGAAATTGGGAAATTGTTAGAGTTAATTTCAGAAGTTTTGGTGAAGACAAATAAAAGTAATTAATCAGCTCAAAGGTACAAGATCTGCACGAGGCTTACAACGTTGATCAAAGAAACCGGATCGGAGCTGAGTTACGCTGGTTAAGGACAAACCAGCTCAGGATAGTTAGTTAAGCTGGTTAAGGATAAACCATATAACTATTCAGTTACGTTGGTCAAAGGACAAACTAGCTAAGGTAATTCAGTAAAGTGGTCAGAGATGATCAGCTGGTTAAGGACAAGCTAGTTCAAGAAACTCAAGCTCGAAAGAGTGAAAACAAAGTGAAACTACATCAATTAAGAAGAGCAGATAAACAATGGTTTTGTACTAGTTGAGAGAACAGCTCGAAGCATACAACAGACTAGCTGGAAGACCAGTTAGATAAACTAGCTCGAAGCAGATCGGTTGTACAGATGTTATCGGTCATAGATATAAGTGAAACTAGCTAAGGTAATTCAGTAAAGTGGTCAGAGATGATCAGCTGGTTAAGGACAAGCTAGTTCAAGAAACTCAAGCTCGAAAGAGTGAAAACAAAGTGAAACTACATCAATTAAGAAGAGCAGATAAACAATGGTTTTGTACTAGTTGAGAGAACAGCTCGAAGCATACAACAGACAAGCTGGAAGATCAGTTAGATAAACCAGCTCGAAGCAGATCGGTTCTACAGATGTTATCGGTCACAGATATAAGTGTACAAATATTGCTATCTGGATCAGTACAGTACAAAGACAAGAGCAGATCAGTTCAAAGCAGATTGAATTTTGATTAGACCAAAACCATATCAGAAAAGCAGCTCGACGTAAAAGCGACCAGATCGAATAACCAGCTAAGTTAAGGACAATTTAGCAAATTAAATTTTAGAATGTTTGAGGCTACGTACAGTTTGATGTGAGACGTTTGACCTCTCTGCAGTAATTTGTAGTCGTTGAAACTACTTTCAGCTAACTCCTGACCTGCAGAGATTTGATTCAAACTGAAGACGGCGCAGAGTTGCTAAAAAGGGAAATGCATTTTTTGGAGCTGTACGTACATAGTACAAGCAATTAAGACGCCGCAGGTTTTTCAACTTGGATACATTCGACGTGTCTACTGGTAACATTTATTACCGTTGTATCCAAATTGTATAAATAGATGAGCAGATCAACTGTGAGAAGGTAACCGACCAATCGCAACGATATCAACGACTTACAAGCTTACGAGCTTTCAAAAGCAGAAACAGAGTCGTACTCTCAAAACCAGCTCACAGCTAGTGACACACGCACAGATTGCTTATTCAATTCTTTGTGTCACACTATCTTCTGTACACACACTCTGTAGTGTTTGAGCCTTCAATGTAAATAAAAAACAGAGAGTGTTGAACGCTAGATTTGTCAGGCCCGGTGCTCTAAATCAGATATTAATCAAGCATATCACGGAAGCTTAAAAAGTGGATAAAATTTTTTATTTTTGGTCTGACTAAAATCTATCCTTTAAAACAAGTTCTTACTTAAATTACGACTTTAAATCAAAGCCAGACGGACAACCACAACATAAATATATGCATACAACTCCCATCGAATCAACAACAATAGATACACAGGGCATCATCTGGTAATGACTCTATAAAACATAAATAGATATATATTTAACTGGGAACTCAACACTGCGGGGACCCACCAGCTGATGCAACACTCAAACCAACTGATCTACCTGCAAAGGCCTACAATGGCCAAACATCCGGCCAAAGCAGCCCCAAGGGAAAACAAACGAGGTCAAAACCTCAGTACGAAAAACAACTCATATAGCTAATCGAATCAAGCATGAAACATGTCATGTCGTGCAATGCATGAACCGGGTACTACGAAATCTCATCGGTTATCAAAAGGAATCCACGCCCCAAAAAAAAAAGTGAATCAATATAATGGTGGCCACATCGCATGTGGAAACATGGGGTGCTACCCATGCCCTTCACATGCAGCGCCAGCAGCTTGTAATCTAATCTCTCAACCCACCGATGTCATTCATGCTTACTGAGGGATGGGAGCTACCCAAGTGAACCTCAGGGCAACCGAAAAAACCTCACGGTAGGAAGTTGAGGATACGGAATCCAACCGACACCTCAATCATTTTATTTTCAAAATAGAAAAGATTCAGCATACTGGCACTACCCATCGATCGGTTCTCAAAGAATCATGCTCAAATATGATATGCGTGTATGAAAGGCAGATTCGGCTCACAATAAACGCATATAAATAACACATACGCAAATAAAACAGAGATCCAATATTAACTGCACAGCTAGAAACACTTCAGCTAGCACGTAATCGCAGCCAATGTTTGCAAAACCGGACCGAACCGGCCGGTCCGATCGTGAACGTGAGCCTAGACCGGTCCGATCAACACATTAAACCCGGAAAAGCGGTTGTACCGCTAAAAAACCGGTCGGAACCCAGTTCAACCGAAAAACCGGAAATCGACCGGTTCTTAGGAATCGGATGGTTTTTTGAGATTTTGTTTTTTAAAGAATAAATCAGATATTACCCTGCCAATCCCTAATCTGCTCTACTGCCTACATCGTTTACCTTCAAAATTTCAACAAATCCCTAATCTGCTGTACTGCTGCTACGTCGTTTGCCTTCGAATTTCAACTTACGAGCCGGTTTACCTCTTTCAAAGTTCAGACTTCAAGCGTTCAAGGTACCATTCTTGCTCAAACAACTATGGCTTTTGGGTTTACACATTAACGAAAATGATTCTGTTAATGAGGTTGATTTATGTCTTGTTTCCAAGTTCTGTTGCTGATTTGAATAAATTGTGACATATGTTTTGAAAATTTTATGTTTTGAATTTCCTCTCCCTTGATGATTTGGCTCTGCAGAAACTGCTTTCATGTTCTACAGAAAACATTGAGATTGTTAAATTCAATGAAGAAATATACCTTAAGGAATCATTGCTGTTAACATCAGAAACAGTATGGTTATATGTCCCAAGAAACTGTTACATACCGTTGGAATAAACCTGCAAGTCCCCTTATGATCCATCACTAGAAAAAAGTGTGTATATAGGCTACTGAAAGTTAGTGCTGCAGTTGTCCTTGAACATTCTTGTTGAGATTGGTACTGTCTGGGAAATTAATAGAGCAGAAATTAAAGGAAAGGACGATGTATCTTGGTGAAACCGGTCTAGAAGGGATTCAAGAAATAGAAATTGGAAACAGTTGCAGCGAAAATCAATTTTGTGTACATATATATAAACAGGCTTTCGTGTACAGAAAGTAGAGAGTTTCTCATACCTGTAATCTGTAACAAGCTTCCCAGTTAAAAAGAAATAAAATTCTCCCTGCGGCAGTTGCTGCTTCCCGTGGATGTAGGTGTAAACCGAACCACGTAAACACTCGTCTTCTTCGATTGATTCTTTACTGCATATACTCTGTTTTGTTATCACTGTAAATTGTACGGTGCTTTCTTGATTTCACGAACGAACGTGCAAAGAAGATAGTGAATAGTCAACAGAAAGAATTGCAGAGCGTATAGCGCATACTTTACAATACCATATATGATTAACAATAGAAATATAATATAAGCAATATAGCATGTGAAAAAATAATAAAACGGACTTTGCACTAATATCCTACTTTCATGGGTCCTTGTTAATATTGTTGGGGGATACTATAAATATTTTCACGTAATTAATTGACTTATACAAAATTTTGGTAATTGTTATCGATCTTGTCTGAATAATAATTGGTGTAATTTCAGCAATATTCAACTCTATCTCGGTGTTCCGGTTCACAATTAAATGTAGAAAAGATCGTAGTAGACCACGAAGACCAAATTATGATCAATTAAAAGATAAAAATCCTATTTTACCAATTTACCACAATACTTTTAGAATTTTCATGGCACTGTTGAATGCCCGCATAATTATTTCTTCGAAAGGTCAATGATTTACCTTAATCAAAAGTAATTTTTGTTACTCATTTATATTTAAACCTCTGGATAAATAAGATATATTGTACTTGTTAAAAAAATATAATCATAAGATAATGTGCACTAAAAATGTGAAAAATGCGCTGAAAGAAGTTGAAAATGACTAATGCAAAAACAGTCGGACAATCAGCTAGCTAGCGTAGAGTGGCTTCATTCAGAAAGAGAGGAAAGAAGGTGGGGCACCAAAACTATTCGTGACTGCGCGTTAGGGACCAGCAAAAGGAGTAGTTGATTGATATATATATAAAATTTCATTTTCTTTATTTGTATCAAAGTAGGTATTCTGATTAATCAATTTACTTGCTTATATGATTGTCTCAACGCCATGCCATACATGTCAACAAAGAGGTTCAAAAAAAAGTTTATAAAAAACGCACATTTAAAATTCAGGAAACTAAATTATATTAAACTTATATATATATTCTCAACCCTCATCTTCAAGTTCGTTTTTAGCCCTTAACATAATAAACATCCTATGGCCAAATCCAACCGTTCACATTTGAAATAGAAAATACACGTCTGATCTAATCTAAGGCCAGCTATCTATATATATTCAACACTCATCATCATGCATGTATGCATATTAGCACTTAACATATATCAACATCCTAAGGCCAAATCCAACATCTGAAATACATGTAGAATCCATATATTTTTTTAATAGAGGACTCCACATGTATTTTACATGTGATTCATTTGATCTTATCTAAGGCCGGATATGATTTTTCCCCTCAACAAACAAGAAACATGGAAACGTAGCTAGAAAAATGGTAATGAGTTCCTCCATTGGCAAAGTCTGGCTCATGCAACTATAAATTCACAGAACCACATAGTTTCATCCCCACACTTGACAAAAGACTTTCTTCACAATATCAACTCAAATGGGTCTCGTCCCAAGTGAGAGGAAATGTTTCCTAATTCTCGCTTTCGCATCCATTCTTCTCGCCACCAGGACTCCGGTGTCGGGCCAAAACTGCGGCTGCGCACCGGGCCTGTGCTGCAGCCAATACGGCCACTGCGGAACCGGCAACGCCTACTGTGGCGGAGGCTGCCAAGCTGGGCCATGCTACGAGACGCCGGGGCCGGGCCAAAACTGCGGCTGCGCACCGGACCTATGCTGCAGCCGATACGGCTACTGCGGAACCGGCAACGCCTACTGCGGCAGTGGCTGCCAAGGTGGGCCATGCTACGCGCCGCCTACCAGCAACGGGGTATCTGTGCCGGATATCGTGACGGACTCGTTTTTCAATGGGATCGCGGACCAGGCAGCCGCGAGTTGCGAGGGGAAGGGATTTTACACGCGTGCGGCGTTCCTTGAGGCTCTCGGGTCGTATTCTCAGTTCGGTACCATCGGCTCCACCGACGACTCGAAGCGAGAAATCGCTGCTTTCTTCGCCCATGTTACGCATGAAACTGGACGTAAGATCTCTATTCCTTCACTTGTTAAAGTTTGGTACAAAATAATAATTCTTCAGTTTTTAACACATTTTTAGTTAAACTAACTACCCTATTCACACGAAAGAGTATTCAATTAAACCTCATAATTTAAGGATTTTTTTTTTTTGAAAAAATTGTCCTTCGTGTACACCGTTACCTTGAAATCCTAATGTTCTTGAACAATATTAGTGTTGAATCTCAATGCCATTGCAATATCCTTACTTTGAAACTGTTTTCTATAATATTTTCTTAGGAAGCATGTTTCATTTCTAGGATGATTATGTCTAGAATATAAATTTGTTCAGATTTAAATATAAATGGAGTACAATTCATGAGAAATTAAAGTTGGAGAAAGTGAGTAACATGTATTCCTATTATTGTCGTTATATATAGATATGTGCTACATCGAAGAAATAGACGGCCCATCGAAAGACTACTGCGATGAAACCAACACACAATATCCGTGTGCACCCAACAAAGGCTACTACGGACGGGGTCCGATACAACTGTCATGGAACTTTAACTACGGCCCTGCCGGGAACAGCATCGGGTTCGATGGCTTGAACAACCCCGAGATCGTGGCCACTGATCGGGTGATATCTTTCAAGACTGCATTGTGGTTCTGGATGAATAATTGCCATGATCTAATAACTTCGGGGCAGGGTTTCGGTGCAACCATTCGAGCCATTAATGGCGCTCTTGAATGCAACGGTGCGAATCCGAGCACGGTTGCTGCTCGTGTCCGGTATTACACACAGTATTGTGATCAACTTCAAGTTGATCCTGGCAATAATTTATGGTGTTAGAATTAAGGTTTTTTCATCATATCACAATAATTTATCACATATATGGTTTGTGTTGGCACATAAATAAAGTCTATTATTGGATGTTATGTCAATGATCACATAACCATAAAGTTGCAAATCATCATATGTTATTCAAATTTCCTCGCTTTCTTTTGTAATTTATATCTTATTATCAATGTCAGTGACATAGTTATATTATGAACATACTATGCACGCAAAAAACAACTCTTTGATAAACACTTGATAAATTTTCACAATTATTAATGAGGATTTAAATTGTCAACTTTAATGTAGCATATAGAAGCTAGGTATTGATAATTGGAAAGACTAAATGGAAAGTGAAAATATAAAAATTACTTGACCAATGCTCAAACTGATAAAATGTTTCCTCATACTGAGAATGTAGTCTAAAGATAGAAGCAAATTGTGAAGCATAATCGATCGGTCCGATCTGATCGGCGATCGGAGTTACGATGAAGTCGCAGCGATGGATATCGTCATTTGGACCCGGGCCCGTTGGGCCGGTCCAAGTCCATCATTAAGTTTATTTATTTAGACTTAATGACTTCATTGACAAGACTTGATATATTTTGCATAACCCTAACCCTAAAACCAGCCGCCCCTCCCTCCCTCTCTCACGCCGCCGCCGCCGTGCGCCGCCGCCGCCGCCGCCAACTTCGCCGGAAAACGTTCCGGCCTAGTTTTTCGAGGAGTATTCGTTCGTGCTGATCTCGTCAGGGCTTCTAGTGCAGCCTGACGAAGGAGTCTCGGATCTGGTCGTGGACCGGATTGGCGTAACTACCGCAATCTACCGAGAAGAGCCGGGTTCTTGAAACACCGGTTGGAGCCAGGCACAAGTGCCAGCAAGGTAACATGCTAAAACATCCTATGAATGTCGTAGAATGTTAATTTTTCTTCGTATTGATCGCCTCCCGGTTCTCTGTTTATTGTTCTTCCGCTGCCTGACCGGGGGGGCGGATCCGGATCCCCAACAGTGGTATCAGAGCCAGGTTTCCCGGATCTGATCAATATGTATTGCCAAATTGTATCTAACTTGTTAAATTTCAGATCGGAAATTCGAAATTTTGAAGCCACCGCCGGCCGCCGTCGCGTGCGGCGGCGCCCCTCCACATCGCGCGCATGAACGCGCGCGACGTGCGTGATGGTCGCGCACGGGAGGCGAGCGCCGCTCGACAGCTAGCGCGCAAGGAGCGCACACCGTTGCGCAACGCAGCCGCTGGAAGTGCGCTGCCATGCGACGCCGTGCGCGGTCGCTGGTGGCCGCCTCGCGCGCTTCGTTTCCCACGCTTGCGCCGCCCTTCTCGGCCGCTGCTGCTTCGTTGCTCGGGCGCTGGTCGACACATCTCGCTACGGGTCGGCCGATGCACGCTGCTGGAGTGCGACGCTTGCGGTGGCTGGTCGCGCGCGATGCGCGCGGCGTCGTGCGCCGCCTTGCGAGAATTTTCGTTGGCGGCGGCCGCCGCTCCGGCGATACTCCGACGAGTTTCCGGCGATGTCGTGACGGCTGGTCTGAATTCTTCTAGGGTTTAGTTCGGGCCGGTACGCGATGCCGGGCCCGATTTTGATCGATTTTGAAATTTTAAGTTTTTGGGCCTAAAATTATTTTAAACCCAATATTGATACAATTAAAATTAGTAAAATGTGATTTTAATTATGAAATATGATTTTGTAATAAAATATGATTTTGTTGATTAAAATTTGTTTTATCGACAAAATACGATTTTATTATAAAATATGATTTCGTAATTAAAATATGATTTTACGATAAATAATTAGATTATTTAATTATGCATGTTAATTAGATTAATTGCATGATTGGGGTGATCGAGAGCCGTGCCCAATGTGTTAGGTGTATGCAATAGGTTTTATTTGATTTCGGTTTTTAATATTTAATTATCATTTAAAGTGGGCCTGTTTGTGGCCCGTTCCCACCCCTTGAGAAATGTATCCCTTATCTGTCATAGCAATTTAAATGTAAATTACTAGATTTAGTGGGAGGACATCCGAAGACGGTGGAGATGACGATCAAGATATTGAAGACCGAAGATCTGTAAAATCGGAAAGCATTGTAGTAGGATTGCATTGCATATTGCATTA
>KQ986904.1:7294-29739 GCA_001598015.1 Dorcoceras hygrometricum
GTTACCTTGCTGGCGTCTAGGCGCCTGACTCCGACCAGTATCTCGAGGAAACCGGCACTTCAAACTGTAGGCGACGGTAGATCGTCAATCAGGTCCACGATCGGATTCAATCTTCCTCCAATCAGCCTGCACTAGAAAGCTGATGGATTTGCCACGGACGGAATCACCTCGTCGCGGTGATCGAAACAAGTCCGATCACGAAGCGGGCGGCGGACGGCGGCGCAAGGCGGCGGCGGAGTGAGGCTTTATAGGAGGGGGCAGCGGCCAACTAGGGAGTCTAGGGTTTGTGTGAGTTGTGTTATGCAACCCTAGGCTCAAGACTAAGTATAGGTGTGATGGGCTTGAACCGGCCCATTGGACCTGGGGCGGGCCCAGTCCAACGTATGAACATTCGGTTCATCCCTATCAGTGTGACTTCATCATAACTCCGATCGACGATCTGATCGGACCGATGTACACAGTTTCCAAAACTGAGTATTATGATGCGAAAACAATTTTTCAGATTACTTAGTCCAAAATGATAGTTTTGCCCCTCAACAGCAGGAAATCGCAATTTGACCCCTGTTGACTTTTAGGAAGTCGCACTACCTAAAATTTTCCTCCTATGCTCAACACATTGAGCTCAGTTTCCGTGCGGGAATCATGAATCCAGTACTTGTGTGATCCTCAATGGTTCAGGGATACAGCTAGCCGTGGGCCCACAACCATTGCGGCTCCGAAATCACAATTTCGGACTTGCCCAATGGATCATGGTAAAGCGCCTAGCAACATTGCGCCATGATCCCCTAGGTATCACTGATAGTGCCTGCAAGAACCAGTTGGTCGTGGTTAGCGTACAGTACGGTCCTTTCAACACATATATCCCGATCAGATCAACGACCATTGGTAAATCGAGAGTCGCTAGAGATCCGATAGCTATGAATACATCTTGGAGATCGAATAGTGACATCGCGAGTGTAACTAGGTAAACCCATTTACCTAAAACACTTCTAGTACTCTGGACAGAGATTTATACACTATTATCCCCTCAGATAGCATAGGATATCCACGCATGAGAGCGAGCGGTGAATCCTCGACAACGAAGCATCGACTCCCACATGCATCGGGATCTCACCCAATCCTGCCGCCTAATGACCCCAAGTGAGTCGGCAAATGGGTCAAAGTGAGACGCCTATCATGTAGAGTCTCAATGACGTTTCGAGTCGTGAGGACTAATCAGTACAACCAAGACCTCGGACTTATCCACTCGACAAATGGTAACCACTTGGAAAGTCCGAACGAGGGTAGTTCGATAGATCACCAGGTCACTATCCATCTGCATGCTCAGAACATCACAATGTTCCCTACCAATGAAACATGGTACTTCACATCGCAGATGCTAGTCTCAAGCTCGTGTGGCCTTATCCTCATTTTTACGGCCCAATCGACTAGGAACAAGTTCAGAATACACAGTGACTATTAGATGTGTTTCATGATAGCCGTCATACCCACTATCACATCTAACATACACTATGGTGCATTCTAGGTCTTTATCCAACACAATTGTAAACATTATATAATCATAATGAAGATAAAGAATGCCATAAACAAAATGCGAATATCATATATAAAGATCGTTTCATACAAGAGTCTATAAAACCCACACGCCACAAGTTGGCTAGTTGGGCATCTACTCTAACAGGAAGGGTACTTCACGAGTCATGAGAGAGAGTGTGACTTTTGATTTCTTGGGAGAGCTTCTGTGCAGCCTTTCGACAGGAGTATACCCCTTAGTCCTACTACAAAAACTGGGAGCGGGAGTTCGACAATCTGAAGCAAGGGAACTTGAGAGTAGCCAAGTATGCTAGACAGTTTTCCTCGATTTTTTCGCATGTTCCCATTTGGCTAACCAGGAGAGGACGAAGAGGAACAAGTTTCTGAGAGGTTTGAGGCCTGAATTGTTCCGCATGGTGTTGGCTGGTTCTCCTGTGACGTATGCTGAGGCTGTGGACAGGGCAGTGGATATTGGGGAGAGTCTGTTGGAGGCACAGACTCAGTTCAGCCGACAGCTGGATGAACTTTTCAGCCTGTGCCAGAAGTGATGCCTACGTTTCAACTTCCTCAGACTTCGCAGCAGTCGAATCGCCAGAGGGTTAGGCCTCGTGGGAAGCAGTTTAAAAAGCGGGAGAATTTGAGTTCTTCTGGTTCCGTGAGTTCTGGTAGTAGTGGCTCCGGAGGAGTGATGTGTGGTCAGTGCAGAGGTCGCCATATCACTACACAGTGCCGTGGAGTTCATGGACTTTGCCATAATTGTGGGCAGGCTGGACATTTTGCTAGGGTGTGTCCGAGGGGAGTACAATCTTCGAATCAGTCGCAGCAAGGTTCAGCTGGTGGTTCTTCACAGAGACCGCAACCTTTTCCTCAGTTCCAACGATCAGGTTTCCAACCATGAGAACCTTCTAGATTCGGAGGATCTTCTAGACCTCAGTTTCCGGGACCACAGCAAGCTCAGGTGAACGCCTTGACGAGAGAGCAGGCGGAGGATATGCCTGAAGTAGTTATTGCAGGTACTTGTACTATCTTTGATTTTCATGCACGAGTTTTATTTGATACAGAAGCATCACACTCCTTGATATCTGATTTGTTTGTGCATGAGTGTGGGTTGAGTGTTACCCTACTATGTGATGTTATGTCTGTATCTACCTGCTGGTATGTTGTTGAGGTACCGTGAGGTGGTTGTGGATTTTATGATTAGATTTGATGAGCATGTGCTGGTGACTAACCTGATTGTCTTGGGGATTAGATATTTTGATAGAATCTTGGGTATGGACGTGTTGTCTGCTTATAGAGCGACTGCAGATTGTTTCCATGGTGTGGTGAGGTTTAGACCTCAAGTTGGGGAGAAGGTGAGATTTCTACGGTGTTGATTCGCGATCGAAGATCCCACTAGTGTCTGCCATGGAGATATTCAGCCTGTTATCTTTAGAGAATTCAGGGTTTATGATCTATGCCTTGGATGTTTCCCATGAATCGAGAGTAGGGTTGAGTGATGTTCCGATTGCTCGAGAGTTCCCTGATGTGTTTCCGATTAAATTCCTGGATTCCCCCCGGGACGAGAGATTGACTTCAGCATAGAGTTGGTGCCATGGACAGCCCCAACTTCTAGAGCTCCATATCGGTTGGCGCCAGCTGAGTTGAAGGAACTCAAGGATCAGTTGTGTGATATTTTGGATAAAGTCTTTATTAGAACGAGTATGTCGCCTTGGGGAGCTCCGATTCTTTTTGTGAAGAAAAAGGGTTGATCTATGAGGATGTGTGTGGACTTTCGACAGTTGAATAAAGCAATGATTAAGAACAAGTATCCTTTGCCGAGGATTGATGACTTGTTTGATCAGTTGCAGGGATCGGCAGTGTACTATAAGATTGGTCTGTGATCTGGTTATCATCAGTTGTGGATTAGAGACGCTGATGTGGCAAATACGGCGTTCAGAACGAGATACGGGCATTATGAATTTCTGGTGATGCCTTTTGGATTGACGAATTCTCTTGCTGTCTTCATGGATTTGATGAATCGCGTCTTTAGTGAATGCATTGATCGTTTTGTAATTGTCTTCATAGATGATATCCTGGTGTATTCGAGGAATTTCAGAGAGCATAAGAGCATTTGAGATTGGTGTTGCAGAAACTGAGAGACTCACAACTGTATGCAAAATTCAGCAAGTGTGAATTATGGCTGGATAAGGTGGTCTTTTTGGGTCATGTTATTTCAGTGCAAGGTATTTCTGTGGATCCGAGTAGCTCGAGAGTTCCCTGATGTGTTTCCGATTAAATTCCTGGATTCCCCCCGGGACGAGAGATTGACTTCAGCATAGAGTTGGTGCCATGGACAGCCCCAACTTCTAGAGCTCCATATCGGTTGGCGCCAGCTGAGTTGAAGGAACTCAAGGATCAGTTGTGTGATCTTTTGGAGAAAGGCTTTATTAGAACGAGTATGTCGCTATGGGGAGCTCCGATTCTTTTTGTGAAGAAAAATGGTTGATCTATGAGGATGTGTGTGGACTTTCGGCAGTTGAATAAAGCAATGATTAAGAACAAGTATCCTTTGCCGAGGATTGATGACTTGTTTGATCAGTTGCAGGGATCGGCAGTGTACTATAAGATTGGTCTGTGATCTGGTTATCATCAGTTGTGGATTAGAGACGCTGATGTGGCAAAGACGGCGTTCAGAACGAGATACGGGCATTATGAATTTCTGGTGATGCCTTTTGGGTTGACGAATGCTCTTGCTGTCTTCATGGATTTGATGAATCGCGTCTTTAGTGAATGCATTTATCGTTTTGTAATTGTCTTCATAGATGATATCCTGGTGTATTCGAGGAATTTCAGAGAGCATAAGAGCATTTGAGATTGGTGTTGCAGAAACTGAGAGACTCACAACTGTATGCAAAATTCAGCAAGTGTGAATTATGGCTGGATAAGGTGGTCTTTTTGGGTCATGTTATTTCAGTGCAAGGTATTTCTGTGGATCCGAGTATTGTCGAAGTGGTTCTTAACTGGGAACGACCTAGGAATATTTCCGATCCGTAGTTTCTTAGTATTGGCGGCTATTATAGACGTTTCATTGAAAAGTTCTCTTCGATAGCCAGGCCGATGACTCAGTTGACCCAAAAAGATAGGAAGTTTGTTTTGACTGATGAGTGTGAGTCGAGTTTCCAGTTGCTCAAGGAGAAGTTGAATACTGCTCCTGTGTTGGCTTTGCCTTCGGGTTATGGAGATTTTGTAGTGTGCTCTGATGCTTCTTTGAATGGTATGGGCTGTGTGTTGATGCAGAACGGGCGAGTGATAGCTTATGCGTCTCGACAGTTGAAGCCTCATGAGACGAGATACCCCGTTTATGACCTAGAGTTGGCCGCCATTGTTTTTGCGCTGAAGATTTGGCGTCATTATTTGTATGGTGAACAGTTCGTGGTGTACATGGACCATAAGAGTTTGAAGTATATCTTCACACATTCTGATTTGAATATGAGGCAACGTCGTTGGATGGAGTTGCTCAAAGATTTTGACTATGAGATTCAGTATCAGCCTGGACGGATGAACTTAGTAGCGGATGCTTTGAGTAGAAAATATCAACCTGCGTTGTTGACGTCGATGAGTATATCCAAAGTCCATGAAGATTCGGGGAATTCTGGATGGCATTTTCAGCCGAGTGATCGGTATTTCGTGGTTTCTTCTTTTCAAGTTGAACCACAGATAGTTGCAGACATTACAGCAGCGCAGAGGACTGACCCGTATATTGAGTTGAAGATTAAGGCCCAGAATGGTCAGTCGGAAGATTTTTCTGTTGCTTCTGATGGATGCTTGAGATTTTGTGGTAGATTGGTGGTTCCGAACCTGATTGAACTGAAAGAGACTATCTTGAATGAAGCCCATTTTAGTCGTTACAGTGTGCATCCTGGCGAGAAGAAGATGTATCATGCCTTGAAGTCTCACTTCTGGTGGGAAGGTATGAGGAATGACATCTCTGGATTTGTAGCTCGATGTTTGAATGCCAACAGATCAAGGCCGAGAGAATGAGACCTGGTGGATTGCTACAGAGTTTAGAAGTGCCTCAATGGAATTGAGAGCACGTGGACATGGATTTTGTGACTCACTTGCCTCGATCGAATATGCGATGCGATTTGGATGGTGATTGACAGGCTTTCGAAGTCAGCCCATTTCATTCCCTATGATGTTAGGTGTTCGATGAAAAATATGGCGAAATTATATATCGACCATGTGGTTAGATTGCATGGAGTACCGATTTTAATAGTGTCCGATAGAGATCCAAGATTTACGTCCCGATTCTGGAAGAGTTTGCAAGCAGCTATAGGCTCAAGATTGGCTGTGAGTACAACTTATCACCCACAGACAGATGACCAATCTGAGAGGACCATACAAATTTTGGAAGATATGCTGCGAGCAGTTGTGATGGATTTCAGTGGTAGCTGGCAGAATTCTTTATCCCTGGTTGAATTTTTTTATAACAACAGCTACCAGGTGACTATCGGGATGGCTCCATTCGAAGCTTTGTATGGTCGAAAGTGTAGATCTCCAATCTGTTGGGAAGAGATTGGTGAGAAATAGCTATCTACTCCTGAATTTGTGCAGCATATGAAAGACCAGATTGAGTTGATTAGGAGTAGAATGAAAGCTGCACAAGATCGACAGGCTAGCTATGCTAATAAAAGATGCAGACCTTCGGAGTTTGAGGTTGGCGATCGAGTGTTTCTCAAAGTTTATCCTTTCATGAGAGTGATGAGATTCAGATTTAAGGGTAAATTGGCTCCTAGATTCATTGGTCCCTTTGAGATTGTTGAGAGGATTGGGTCTTTGGCTTACAAATTACGTTTTCCTGCTGAGTTAGCAGCGATGCATGATTTGTTTCATGTGTCAATGTTGAGGAAATATGAGCCAGATCCCTCCCATGTGCTGAGGACTGATGAAGTAGAGCTGGATTCTACCTTGAGCTATGTTGAATATCCAGTGCAGATTCTGGATAGAAAGGAGAAGCAGCTGAGGAACAAGACTATTCCGTTGGTGATGGTCCAATGGAGCAAGTATGGAAGAGAGGAAGCTACCTGGGAAGTTGAGGAAAAGATGAGACAGGAGTGGCCTAATCTGTTTGAGCAATGACAGTAGATTTCCAGGTAATCTTCTAGCTTGTGTTTGCGTGATTTGAGTGCTTAGTATTCCTGATTGGTGACTTTTCTGATGTTTTCTGTGATTCTGATCTGTTGTTGAGATTTGATTTTGAGGAGGAAATCATTTTCTAGTTGAGGAGAATGTGAGGACTAGAAATTGTTAATTTGATAATTTATTAATTAATCAGATCTGGGCGAGGATTAACAAATCGCGTTGGTTTTTCTGTTGGTGATTTCGGATTTTCAGATCTGAGGTAGAACAGATCAGATGTGGACTGTTGGTCGCTATCAGGTGGCTTGGAGAAGGTGAGTTATTAGGATTCCCGCGTAAGTGTTAGCGAGAATCAGATTTGAGATATCCCTCGGTTGTTTGAGCAGTTTGCCTTGAGAGGGAAGTGAGGATGTCGTTTTGAGTATGAGTGATACGGTGTCGTTTGGTAATAATCAAATTTGAGTAGCGAAATCTGTTCGGAGAGAGAGAGAAGATGCGCGCATCTTTTTGGTGAAAGTCAAGTGTTGGTCAACGGTACTGTGTGAATCGGTCCGATTCGAGAGTTGGTGTAGACCGATTCGGTTTAAATGATTTGAGATTTGACCAGATCTGGATATTCACGAGCGGGTCTTTTATGCGAGATCTGTTGTTTTGAGCGGGACCCTTATGCTAAGTCTTCTTGCAGTGACGCGACGTCGTTTGATGGTTCTGTTCTAGTATAGCGTAGCAAAGGCAGATCTGAGTTAGCGCTAAGATCTGAATAGTGCTCAGATTTGAGTTTGTCGGTGATTGACTTTCACTGTAGCTTTGATCGAGAGATTTAAATATAAGTGTCGAGTAACACTTAGTCGATTTTCGAACTCGATATTTTCTTATCTTCTTCCCCGAGAACTCTCGATTAGTACTGTTCATTCGAACCCTATTTCTTGAGATTGCCGTTGATTTACGCCACCGTTTGGAGCAAGGCTGGTGGCGCTGGGTTCGCATCTCTTAGAGCTTTCGATTGGTACCAGTTTGGAGCTTTGGATCGTCTTGTTGAGGGAGCGCAAAGTAGTTGCAGGTTCGAGCATCTTCGCGATTGTTGTCCAGTGGTTCTTCTGTTCTTTAGAGCTTTTCGATAAGTGATTTCTTCTCGTTTTAAGCTTCGATTTAGAACTGGGTAGTACGCTGTTGAGTTGAGGTAGTTGTTTTAGGCCACACGGCTTTAGGATGTAAGCTGTTTGAGCTTTGGTGTAAGCTGATTGTTAGATATCTTGATAGATTTGGGCTTGTAGGCATCGTTTTGTGGAGTTTTGAGGAGCCCGTGAGTAGCAGATTTGAGCAGGCTGTTGGAGCTATTTTCTGTGTGATCTGTCGAGGTATTAGAAGCTGTTGAGGTACGAATTGAGCTTATTTAAACAGATTTGGGCATAAGCATGTGAATATTCCAGCACGATCTTAATGCTGTGATCTGGGTGCCTACGTGAACATACTTGACTTGACTGTATGTGTTTTCCTTGTTTGTTTACGTTGATTTATGTATGTGAGAATTGATATTCCTGGCATTCATGCATACATATTGAGCTTGATGTTTGATTGATGACCCGAGTCGAGCTAGCATTGCGATCGGCCGGCTGAGTTGTCGTGCCTGAAAGGTCCAATGCTATCATCGGGGTGGTGGCCGGCTGAGTCGTCGTGCCTGAAGACCACTGAGCTGTGATATTCGACGGACCTGAAGATCAGGAACCGATGATTTCCACCGGCTGATTGGCTGTGCGTGGTGTTTGAGGCTCAATTGAGATTTGCCAACTGAGTTGTTGGCCTAGATGACCGATTTTCCTTGACAGCCTCATGCATATCATGATGTGAATATTGCATGTTTTATGAGTGCTCTTCGTACTTGTTGGAGCAGTGGCGGATCCGGATCCCGTTCCCGGGGGCGCAGCGGAAGTTTAAAATTTTGCCCCGGAAACGTTCAATACATAACAAATAATGCACTAAAACATACATAGGATGTTTTAATGAAGGTTACCTTGCTGGCGTCTAGGCGCCTGGCTTCGACCAGATTCACAGGGAAACTGGCACTTCATGGTTGGCGGCGGTAGATCTCCTAATCCGGTCCACGACTGGTAACAGGACTCCTTCGTCAGTCTACACTAGAAGAGCTGACGAATTTGACACGAACGGAATCTCCACGACAAGGTGATCGGAACAAGTCCGATCATGGCAAGCGGCGGCGGCGCGGCGGCAAGGCGGCGGCGGCCGAGAGAGGCGTGTTAGAGTAGATGCCCAACTAGCCAACTTGTGGCGTGTGGGTTTATAGACTCTTGTATGAAACAATCTTTATATATGATATTCGCATTTACTTATATGGCGTTCTTTACTTTCATTATGTGTGTAATGATTTACAATTGCATTGAGTAAAGACCTAGAATGCACTTAAGCGTATGTTAGATGTGATAGTGGGTATGACGGCTATCATTAAACACATCTAATAGTCGCTGTGTATTCTGAACATGTTCCTAGTCGATTGGGCCGTCAAAATGAGGATAAGGCCGCCCGAGTTTGAGACTAGTATCTGCGATGCGAAGTACCATGTTTCATTGGTAGGGAACATTGTGATGTTCTGTTCTTGCAGATAGATAGTGACCTGGTGATCTATCGAACTACCCTCGTTTGGACTTTCCAAGTGGTTACCATTTGTCGAGTGGATAAGTCCGAGGTCTTGGTTGTACTGATTAGTCCTCACGACTCGAAACGTCATTGAGACTCTGCATGATAGGCGTCTCACTTTGACCCCGTTTGCCGACTCACTTGGGGTCATAAGTCGTCGGGATTGGGTGAGACCCCGATGCATGTAGGAGTCGATGCATCGTTGTCGAGGATTCACCGCTCGCAGACATGCGTGGATATCCTATGCTATCTGAGGGGATAATAGTGTATAAATCTCTGGCCAGAGTACTAGAAGTGTTTTAGGTAAATGTGTTTACCTAGTTACACTCGCGATGTCACTATTCGATCTCCAAGATGTATGCATGGCTATCGGATCTATAGCGACTCTCGATTTACCAATGGTTGTTGATCTGATCGGGATATATGGATTGAAAGGACCGTACTATACGCTAACCACGACCTACTGGTTCTTGCAGGCACTATCAGTGATACCTAGGGGATCATGGGGCGATGTTGCTAGACGCTTTACCATGATCCGTTGGGCAGGTCCGGAATTGTGATTCCGGAGCCACAATGGTTGTGGGCCCACGGCTAGCTATATCCCTGAACCATCGAGGGTCACACAAGTATTAGATTCGAGATTCCCGCACGGATACTCAGCTCAATGTTTGAGCGCGAGGAGAGGATTTTGGGGAGTGCGACTTCCTAAAAGTCAATAGGGGTCAAACCGGGGTTTCCCGCTGTTGAAGGGCAAAACGGTCATTTTGCACTGTGGTTCTGAAAAATGGTTTTTCAGATCATATTATTCAATTTTGGAAACTGAATCGATCGGTCCGATCTGATCGGCGATCGGAGTTACGATGAAGTCTCGATGGTGGAGATTAACTGAATGTTCATCGTTGGACCCGGGCCCGTTGGGCCGGTCCAAGTCCATCTTTAATTCTATTTAATATAGAGTTAAGACTAGACTTCAAAACACTTAACACTCAAAACCTAACCCTAAACCTAGTGTTGGCCGTCGCCCCCTCCTCTCTACAAGCCGCCGCCGCCGCCGCCTACGTGCGCCGCCGCCGCCGCCGCCCGTCTTCGCCGGAAAATCTTTTCCGGCCAATTCGACGAGGAGAATCCGTTCATGCAGATCTCGTCAGTCCTTCTAGTGCAGGCTGATGAAGGAGTCTCGTTTCTGGTCGTGGACCGGATAGGCGATATCTACCGCAATCTACCGAGAAGAGCCGACGTTATTGTAACTACGGTTGGAGCCAAGCACAAGTGCCAGCAAGGTAGTCACCTAAACATCCTATGAATGTCGTAGTTTGTTATTGTATTTTTCGTATTGATCGTCTCCCGGCATCTGTTTTCTGTTCTTCCGCTGCCTAGCCGGGGGGCGTGATCCGGATCCCCAACATGGCGTGGAGGAGAGGGGTGGGCGGCGCTTAGAGGCTAGGGTTTTGTGTTGTGTAGTTGCCCTAGACCAAGTCATATTTATAAAAGTGATGCATGGGCTTGAACCAACCCAATGGGCCTGAGGCGGGCCCAGGTCCATATGAACATTTGGTTCAACCGTATCACCACGGATTCATTATAACTCCGATCGACGATCTGATCGGACCGATCTACACAGTTTCCAAAACTGAGTAATATGATGTGTAAACAATTTTTCAGACCACCTAGTCCAAAATTGCAGTAGCCCTTCAACTTTGGGAAATCGCAATTTGACCCCTGTTGACTTTTAGGAAGTCGCACTCCCTAAATTCCTCCTCCTCTGCTCAACACATTGAGCTCAGTTTCCGTGCGGGAATCGTGAATCCAGTACTTGTGTGACCCTCAATGGTTCAGGGATATAGCTAGCCGTGGGCCCACAACCATTGTGACTCTGAAATCACAATTTCGGACTTACCCATCGGATCATGGTAAAGCACCTAGCAACATCTCCCCATGATCCCTTAGGTATCACTGATAGTTCCTGCAAGAACCAGTTGGTCGTGGTTAGCGTACAGTACGGTCCTTTCAACACATATATCCCGATCAGATCAACGACCATTGGTACATCGAGAGTCGCTAGAGATCTAATAATTATGCATACATCTCGGAGATCAAATAGTGATATCACGAGTGTTACTAGGTAAACCCATTTACCTAAAACACATCTAGTACTCTGGCCAGAGATTTATCACACTATTATCTCCTCATATAGCATAGGATATCCACGCATAAAAGCGAGCGGTGAATCCTCGACAACGAAGCATCGACTTCTACATGCATCGGGTCCTCACCCAATCCCGCCACCAAATGACCCCAACTGAGTCGGTAAACGGGTCAAAGTGAGGCACCTATCATGTAGCGTCTCAATGACGTTTTGAGTAGTGAGGACTAATCAGTACAACCAAGACCTTGGACTTATCCACTAGATAAATGGTAACTACTTGGAAAGTCCGAACGAGGGTAGTTCGATAGATCACCAGGTCACTATCCATCTGCATGCTCAGAACATCACAATGTTCCCTACCAATGAAACATGGTACTTCGCATCGCAGATGCTAGTCTCAAGCTCGGGCGGCCTTATCCTCATTTTGACGGTCCAATCGACTAGGAACGTGTATTAGTGACTATTAGATGTGTTTCATGATAGCCATCATATCCACTATCACATCTAACATACACTATGGTGCATTCTAGGTCTTTATCCAACACAATTGTTAACATTATAACTTAATGAAAATAAAGAACGCCATAAAAGAAATGCGAATTTTATAAATAAAGATCGTTATACAAAGAGTCAATAAAACCCACACGCCACAAGTTGGCTAGTTGGGCATCTACTCTAACAGTACTGAGGTTTTGACCTCGTTTTCTTTCCCTGTTTTTGGGCTGCATGGGTCTTGGTTGGCCTTTGCAGGTTATTCAGGTAACCAGGTTGGACAGAGTGAAGTTTCAGCTGGTAGATACCCATTTTGATTTGAGTCCCAGTTATAACTATGCATTGATGTATTGAGCATGCACTAGCATAGCTAGGGGGGGGGGTGAATGGAGCACTTTCTCTCCGGGTGTTTACTTTTCTGTTCAAGCTACTTACCTGTTAACGTTTCGAAGTAGTAATCATATCAATTGGTCCGACCTGTCAGATTCGAAGGGGAGGAGAATATGACTACCACTTGGGGATCGGTTGTTGATTTATTGCCTGTTGATATTGTTTGGATTTAGAGTTTAAATCCTTATTTTGATTATGAACTTATTTTGAATGATAATTTTGGATCAGGCCCAAATTCAAAAATTTTTAGCCCATATTTTGAATGCTTTCGTGTAATTAAGATTAAATGAGTATTTAATATGTGCTTAGCGCACTGGGCCTGACAAGACACGCATTGCATAGCATATAACATATCTCATTCATGCTTCGATTGCTGTTTATATTGTTCTCCGTACTGTGGTTTTGACACCTTACCGTTGGGGATGCTTTGGACATGTTGTTGGATATTACAGGTTATCCAGGTGGTTCAGCTGGCCAGGTGGAGCGTCAGCTAGTGGAGCCCCATAGGGTGAGATCAAGTATCCCAGTTATTATATGTATATATATCTCATCGAGTCATTTACGGGGGGATGCCCTATGTAGTTGTTGTTATCTGATTCGATGTTGTTTATTGTTGTATATATATACTGTTCTGGGAGATTCGACGTTGTTTATATACAGTAATTTATCGTACTGTGAGCAGGACTAGCTCTGCATGTGTTTGCAAATAGTTTAAAGGATTTTTATGTAAATAAGTTCGAGTGATGAACTAGTATTGATATTTTGAGTATTCAGATTTTTTTACGCACTGTTTTTGTATCAAACCCAAAAAGAAAAATTTTAACCCATTTTTAAGATCCACATTTAGCTTTAATTGTGTGCTTAATCCTTCATTATGAGCATCGGGCCCGACAGCCGAGGTGATATAGGAGGTATCAAGTGTATTGTGAGGGCCTGGAAATCAGATCAGGTTAATCAGTTCAGAGGGGAGAAGTTTGGGTGCAAGCTGAACTATTTGCATGAGTGTTGAGCTGATCTGCTGGCGCGAGCTGATCTGAGTATTGTGTGATGATCTGATGGAACAGTGCTTGACTGGATCAAACATGCTGACCTGATCGAGCTGTTTTGACCTGATCGAGCTATGTGTTGATCAAGATGTTCTGATCTGGTATGGCTGATGATCTGGTGTGAGCTGATCAGATTTGATAGTGCTGTATTGTAATGGTTAGAGTGTGCTGATTTGTGTAGTGCAAGCTGATTTGATAGTACTGTAGTGTTAAGCTAATCTGTTTCTACTGTGCTGATTGAGTAACTCGTGCTGGAGTCAGCTTAGAGGAGGCCTGGATGTCGTGAGCTAGAGCTAGTTTAGAGTCCCGTGCTGATCCGATTTCATTGTAGATCAGTGTTGGAATACTTAAATTATAAATAACCAAGTGTTTGTCATTTCCTTTCGGGCAAGCCTTATATCATGGTTTTCTTGAGAGCCTGAGCTTATACTCTCGAAACCCTTGTCACTATTCAACCGACCTTCATATTTTCCCGATAGCCGGATATCAGCAGCTCAGTGTGGAGCAAGGTTGGTACCTATAGAATTCTCTCTCCAAACCTATCTTTTTCAGACCAATCTTGAGACCTGTGGTTGGCCGGAGTAGGGAACGTGATGATAGTTGAGGTGAGCTGTTCTTCACATTTTTTGATCATTTGGCTCATTCGTTCTTGTCTTTGTGAGCTGTAAGTGGTAGCTCTTGTCTTTAGTTTTAATTTGAGACCATTATCTTTAATTTTGGAGTAGGGTTGAGCTAGTTCTGAGCTCATTGCCCTCGGAATGGTCCCCGACGAACACTTCCCGAGCTGATTTATTTTGGTTTGTTAGAATGTGGTCTGTGAGACCCGAAAGATTATTGGATTAATTAACTTAATTAATCGAGTTTAGTATAGACCAGATTTGGCGTGGACAGATCTGGGATGGACCAAATTAGAGCTGGTATGCTTGGTGACCGTATCGGGTCTGTATGAATATTAGAAACAACTCTGGAATGTTGGAGAATTTTGTGAGAACGTGATCAGATTTGGGAATTGGTGGTGAAATCTGGTCGCAAGCCATTCTGGGCACGCTAGTTGAATATCCTGCGCGGGTAGCGAAGCGACGTCGTTTGGGAGAAACCAGATTTGAGTTGCGCTAGTGGCTGGTAATGCATGGACCGTCCCGATTTGTGGTTTTGGTGTAGACCGGTGCGGTTCATGGATTTCAGATTTGAATGGTCCTCGAGCATGAGATCTGAGTGTTCTGGTTTGGAGCGATGCGACGCTGTTTACCAGGACACCAGTATGAATTAGCTGGATTGTAGTGCGACGCCGTTTTGAGAAACCAAGTCTGATGCGAGTTGGTCGCTATGAGCGTGTTCATGTGCGACGTCGTTTGGAGGAGTCCAAATCTGTTTTGGCGTAGAGTACAGATCTGGAGTGGTACTCAGATCTGAGTTTGTGACAGCTGGGAAGCCCTGTGTTGTCGGTGGATACTGTTCATCAGAATTGGGGATACTTAAGTTGTTTTAACAGAGGATTTTGACCATTTGTCGCGAAATCTTTTCCCGGCACTTAGAAGATATTTTTTCCCCTTAGCTTACTTTGTCGCGATACCCTTGCTATTGTTCACCGAACCTTATCTTCTTCGATTGCCGGCAGTAGAAGACTTCGATTGGAGCAAGAGTGGTAGCGTTGGATTCCTCTTGCCAAGACCGTTCTTTCTTTACCACTATTGAGGGCTGTGGATAGCTAGAAAAGGAACGCGAAGTAGCAGCAGTGATTCGTTGGTTTGTGCTTGAACATATTTGCTTTTCCGTTCAGGTAGTGCTCGAGTAAGTACTAGATTATACAGTGCGCTTCGTTTAGAGCTAGTTGTTGTGCTAGAAAGGTAGATTAGAGCTGGGTTGAGCTGTGGCTCCCAGTTTGTGTTTCTGTGCGTAATGTCCCTAAGTTGGTTGCTGTTGTTTGGCCAAGCTTGTGGCAGATTTGATTTACTTGGGACTTTGTTGTGGTAATTGTAGCTCAGAAACGGAAGGTACGGATTTGAGCTTGTTTACAGCTTTGGGATTTGTCATGGATATAGGTGTATGCTTGCTGGTATTGCGTGTATTGTGTGCTATTGATCGTTGTTGCTTACTGTTGGTCTCTGTGCTGATTTATGTAAGCTGTTTCATTGGCATACACGCATTTTCCACGCTTGAGCTCATATCTGTTAGCCCTTTTGTTGTTGTTTTGCTAACCCGTATGTACCAGGAGCTATTTTGAGGACGAACGGCAATATCGTGCTCCTCATATCCCTGCTGGTTATCATTTAGCCACTGTGAGATGAGTTGATAGCTACAACGCTCTCATGAGCTTTGGAAACAACAGGTTGAGTGATATGTGTTGGTCCGATGGAATTTAGGATCAAAGAGAAAATCAGCAGCCGCGCTTTGTTAAAAGCCTTAAAAGATTTTTGCGCTGCTGATACAAACTCTGGAGCTGCAATAGCTCGTTGTTCTTGAACAAATAAAATAAACCGAGCACCGGAAACCGATCTGGTATGATTTAAAAATCATGCGGAAAATACCAGAACTGAATCCTATATTTTAAAACAACTCAAACAGATTTATGTACAACATAAATCTGTTCGAGACTTGTGCTTGTGTGCTGCTGAAATGTTATGCGATGCTAAGTAAAGAGCAAGTGCTGATTTGATATGCGTGCGTGCTGATTTAGCGCTATGCGTATATGCGTGCTGAATGCTAAAGTAAATATGTAATACTGAATGAATAACAGAACATGATACAATACGCAGCATATTTGTTTCTGGAAGTTCGGACTTCAATGTCCTACATCTCCCCTTCTTCCACCTCGGAAGGCTCCACTAGAAGATTTGATCTTACAACTGCGTGTACAGACCCAATCTCACAACCAGCAGCTGTGAGAACTCCTAGACTCCACAAATGCACAACAGCCTCAACTGTGTGACTGACTACATACACATGAGTTTTACGTCTTCGTGCTTGGACGGGAACTGATACAAGATTTCGAGATTCATTCACAAACAGATGTGAACGAATCTCGGTGTGTGAGATTGATACAATGAAATCGCTCAAACTCTCTGTTTTTCTCACACACTAGGGAAATGCTCTAACAAGCTAATCTAGACTCAGCAATCGACTCTCGTGAAAGATCCTCTCTAATGGCGGTCGATTGCTTCATCTTTCTTTTGTGTTATTCCCTCTTGTTGGTGTACTGTGTAATCAATGTAATTCTGCCACAGTATTGTAGTTGCACCAACGTCTCTCTCAGCCAGACCTTCATCAATGGCACTGCCTTTGTATATAAAGCCTCTGTAGAATTTCTTCCCGTTGGACACAACTCCTTCCCGTTTGAAATGTGTCTTGTAAAGTACCGACAGGGGAACAGTACTTGCGTCCTTTTCTTTTGCAGGCTTCTTGTCGTTTTCGCCATTTGAATTGAGCTCAGCAGTTGACATCCAACTCTCGTAAATCGTCAACTGCTTCGCTGCTGATTTATCCTTCAACTGCTGCGCTTTGCTATTTCTACGATTCTTTGCGCCTGAATTTCCTGCGACTGAATACAACACTTCGCTACTTCTTCTTTTCTTGCGTCTGGGAACCAAGTCGACTGAATATGCAAAGCTTGCGACTGGTGGAGTAGCAACAGCTGATTCATATAAGCTCACGACTGGATGCTGCTGTTGCTTGCGTCTGGTTGTCCAGCTGGTATTAAACATATGCTTCCAGCTGGTATCTTGCGACTGGTTACTCAAACACTGCGTCTGGAAATCTTTGCGTTGCGACTGGATCCACTGTAGCTTGCGACTGCTGAAATATCAACGCAAAGTCTTCCTGCTGAATCTTTAGCGCAAGAGCAAAACGCTGTCGTATCAACTTATGTAAACGACATCGTTTTGCTATCGCTATCTCCAAATAGCATCTGCTGAATATGATGACGTCACCGATGACATCATCAACGCTAACTCATCTGCTGATTCTCCAGCACGACGTCGCTTCATCTCTTTCACTTCTCTTCATCTGCTGATCCTTCTTGTGAATGCAAAACGCTGTCGTTCCAACTTATTCACGCGACATCGTTTTGCAGCTCCAACTCCAAATACCAACTGCTGGTTGAAGCTCTCTGCTGATTCAATCCCACTGTAGCTTCCTGCTGAAAGATGACGTCACTGCTGAAGTCATCTACACGTAGCGCTCCAGCTGATTTCTTCATCGCTCCAGCTCCAGCTTGCGATTCTTCTTCTTCTTGAATGGCGACTGTCGATAGATTCATCAACAGTACTTATAATTGCGACTGCTAACAGATTCGTCAACAGTACTTATAAATGGAATCTTCTTCTTCGATAGATTTCTCCAGCAAGCTTCTCAATTCCTGTACCAGCTGGTTCACTTCGCTCTTTAGCACTTGCAGCTGGTTGTCATCGTTCCAGCTGATTTATTGTGCTTCAGCTGGTTCAACTTGGCCTCCGCCTGATTACGAACAGCTGATTCAACTTTGGACGTCTCCAAACTTAATCCAACTGCCGATTCCATGAACACCAAACCAACTGCTTGAATCTTTATATTGAACCAACTGCTGGACAGATTTATCAGCTTATCTTTCTCTCGCAATAAGCTTCTTCCTGCTGATAATCTTCTACGTTCCTAAATCCTGTGCACTTAGGTAGAATTGTTAGAAACACAATAACAGGTTTTGTGTAATTCAAAACTTAATTAGGATCTGTCAAAACAGATCCAACAATATGTTTATGCTCTGGTATAGTGTGTTGAGAGAGTGGATAGCTACCATGCTCTCACGTGCATCGTGGCCGCTACCCATTGTTCGATCTGTTGGAAGCTGCTGAGCTGGTTCTTGAGCTTCGTGGACTCCATGTTCGGTTGTAGTCCTTCGTTCTTGCATTCTGCTGTCTCACGCATAGCACGTGCATTTATATCTGTTGCTATCTATTTGCTATTTGTATTGCTCTCCGTACTAGGGTTTGAACCCATGTTCCTCTGGGGCTGGTTGTTTTGCCTGTTTATGTGTGTTCAGGTTACCATGGTTTCTCAGCTGGTCGTGGAGAGGACTCAGCTGGTGGTGCCCCAGGAGGTGGATAGAGTGTCCCAGTTATGTATATTATATAATAATGTAATAGAGTCGTCACAGGGGAATGTCCCGTAAGGATGTGATGTTATATTGCTAATTATTAGTTTTTTGTTGCGATACTCGATGCTTGTAATTGTGTTATGCAACTGTTATTGTTCAATTTTTGGGTTGTTGTAAAACCAATATTTTGAGTATCAGTGTATTTTTAAATTATGTTTTCTTAGTCAGGCCAAAGCGAAAAATATTAGCCACTTTTAAATGCTTCCGCAGTTGTTGTTTGTGTGGTTAATCTCTGTATTGTGCATCGGGCCTGACATGATATGTTGTAGTGGTTTTCAGTTCAGGGTTCCCCGAGGTTGGTTGTTAAGCTTCGCGAGCTACTGGAGACTCTTGTGATTTCTGACGTGATTTCTCCACCCTAACTGCTAGGATCTGGGGTGTTAGCTCATGTGATCTGGTTACGCGAGTACGTGATGTGTTCTGCCAGTGTGCTTAACGCGAGTTATTTTGGTAAAATTCTTGAGGTACAGATGGAGCATGTATTTACAGCTTTCGTAGAGTACGATTATGTGATATGTGTTTGCATATTATGTTGTTACCTATGTTGCATTTGATGTGTGATTGTGTATATAAATGTCATGGCATCGAGCATGTGAATTCATATTGGGCCTCGAGATTTATTTGCCAACTATGGCATTGATACTAGTTTTTCGGTTCTGCTTACGTGGAGTGGTGTTGATTGGCACACTCAGGATGGAGAGAGCTGAGGAAGCACCGGGTCGCTCCCGCCGCCTCAGATTGCTGTGGCCTGGAAAGGTGGTGACGAAAGGGTTTAGTGCACCTTTGTTTGCCGTTGAGGATGGATGGGTTACCCCCATTAATCTTGACGATGAGCCACATCCATTTTCCATTGCGAATGCCCAGGTAGCTCCAAAATTCCCGATGATGTTGCCACATACTGTTGACCATTTTCATTCGGCCTCCCAACATGTTATCCGTTATTTCTTGTTACCAGATATGCACTGCATAGTATGTTGCATATGTCATATGCACTTCTTTTACTGTTTTATGTTGATATCCGTACTGGGGTTTGATCCCTTTTCTCTTTGGTGCTGTTTTGGTTGCATTGGTGACCATTACAAGTTATCCAGGTGGATCAGCTGTGCCAGGTGGAGCATCAACTAGTGGAGCCCCTTAGGAGTCGATCGAGTGTCTCAGTTATGTATATTTATATATGTGTATGTGAAAACCTAGTATCTATATTTTGAGTATTTGAATATTTTTTCTCGATATTTTGTGTCAGGCGAAAAGAAAATTTTTAACCCGCTTTTAAGCTTCCACATTTTATTGCTAATTGTATGCGTACTCTTTGATTTTGAGCATCGGGACTGACATTTGGGTATCAGAGCTTAAACTAGGATAAGATCTATTAAGATCTTGTTCACTCGTGTCCAGGCACAGAGATTGTTTCATTACATGTGCTTGATACGTGTTATATCTGTTCATGCGTGCTTACCCTGGGTGTTTCGTAGATGGCCCTAAGAGGAGAGGTAGAGTGTGCAAGCAGATTGCTGAGGAATCTGATGCACAGAATCATGAAGATGACGTAGTTCAGCCTAGTATTCCTGTGCGTCGGCGTGCTAGATAGGTTGAGAACGAGGTTGAGCATCTGGCTCATCGAGTTGATGAAATGGAACTAGTCTTGTCTAGGTTTCAGAGGATGAATCCCTCGACCTTCTCAGGTGCTGAGAGTGGTTTAGTAGCTGAAGGCTGATTGGAGCACATGGAGGGTCTGTTTAACAGCGTTCACTATGATGAGGTCCGGAGACTGAGTCTAGCTACTTTTCAATTGAGGGAACATGCGCAGCGCTGGTGGAAGGGTGTTTCCAGGGCTATGAGGTAGATGGATATGGTGATTTCATGGGAGAGCTTCTGTCCCATGTTTTGACAGGAGTATATCCCAGAGTTCTATTATTGCCAAAGAACATGAGTTCAACCAATTGGTGCAAGTCAGCATGAGAGTGGCGTAGTATTCTCGATAGTTTTCGTCCATATACTCCTATGTCCCTTGTTAGGATAAAATTTATAGTTTTGGTGATAACAAAAATAAGAAAAGATTTGGACATAAACGATGAATTTCGAATAATATTCTCATAGAAATTAGAGGTTGCTGACAACAGTGATTGGTTTGAGTTACAGTTATGATTTCGGGTTGATCAGAATCGGATCTTGGAACAGTGGAGTTATCGATTTGATTATTCAGGTTATCGGGTCAGAAATCTACTGTTAATGGAGTATTGAGGATGATGATATCTGCCAACAACACTTGATTATTGTATCGGTGAACGGTATCTGCCAACAGATATTGAAACAGTAAAGGGTTCTATCAACAGAAAGGGCCGTATTCATTGTTAAGTATATTCGACAGACCTTGTAACAGTACTATTCATCGTTGCTGACAACAGATAGCGCTACAGGATATGCTCATCAGTTTTCGTAACAGTAAGTTCAATAGGACTTTGTTTGCTATCAACAGATATGATGACGTCAGCCACAGTAGAATATCAGATATCATGACGTCACCATCATATTTAGCTACAATGGTCATATAACAGATATGATGACGTCAGCCACAGTAGAGGAACAGACATGATGACGTCATCATTGCTGAAATTTGCAACTGGTCATACATTGTCTTACCGCGACAGATATCTTAATAGCAAGGGACTATTCATTCATCTTCTACAAAGAAAGATCTGTCAACAGAAATGGTTTCAGGCGCATGCTTTAAGTTGATTCAAATTCGATCGAATACTCAATTGGAAAATATCGATGGCCATAACAGAATCGTACAAATTTACTGGAATTAAGGAGACAAGATTGGTATTATTTTTGGAAAAATAGTACACATTGGCAGAGGTTGTTACAACGGGATTACACATATATGGAAATCATATTTCTGTCTCTGACGATACGCAATTTACCATGTAGTGGAGCAGGATTGACGGCGTACTATTGTCAGAATTTCAAAAAGGATTTTGTTGCCTTATCAGAATTGATCGACCGTTGAATGAAGAGTATAAATAGCAGATGTTTTGAATTGAAGAAAAACACTCGCCATTGCTATTGCTGAAATGCTGCCAAATTGAATTCTCGAGCTATTTCTTATTGAAGCATACTTAAAGCTCACAAGACTCGAAGAACAATATTGTTGTTTTTCATTGATATACCTTCGAGTCATTCTCTGGTACAACCTTTGAATCGAGTTTCTGTGTTTAGAAACCAGAGAAATTTACAGTCTCAAATACGTGCATTTCATTGTAATATCTTATTGAGTCTGTAACAAACGTGCTCTCAAAAGCCGTTTAAAAATATTACCAAGTTTTGTAAACCAGCAGCTGCGTCTGCTTGGATTGGTGTGGAGATACTAGGAGTTCTCGTCGCTGCTGGTTACGGGATCGGGTGTTTGTAGAAGGCCTACTTTCATCAAATCTTCTGGTGATACCTTCCGAGGAGGAAGAAGGGGAGACGTAGGATATTAATATCCGAACTTCCAGAAACAAATCCTGAACTCTTATCTCTTTACTTTACGCTCTTGAATACTGCATTAACATATTATTATTATTGTTCACAAGTTAATCGGCCTTTTTCCGCACAAACATTGTTGGCCGAAAGACTTGCATAATACTGAGTTACCTTAAGTCTGGAAACTCGGACTTAAGTTAAGCCGTGCGTGTAAAACATTTTAAAATATTTCATAAATAGAAGGATTTCATTCAACCCCCCCCCTTCTGAACTCCTGTTCATATATTGATCCTATTTGTGGGACCATCAAGGTCAAAGCTGAGAGAATGAGAACTGGTGGATTGCTACATAGTTTAGAGGTGCCCCAATGGAATTGGGAGCACATCTCCATGGATTTTGTGACTCATCTACCTCGATCGAGTAGGGGATGCGATGCGATTTGGGTGGTGATTGATAGACTTTCGAAGTCAGCCCA
>KQ986905.1:0-10589 GCA_001598015.1 Dorcoceras hygrometricum
GACGCTTGAAAGCATGCAACGACTGGTTTTCTTTAACGCGTGCGTTATTCCAGCGACTGGATTGACAAAATACTGTAGCTCTCGACTGGTTCAAATACGCTGTCGTTTCAACTTATTCAAACGACATCGTTTCCAATATACCCTCGACTGGTTAAATAATACTGTAGCTCTCGTCTGGGTGTACAAACCACTGTAGCTCTCGACTGGTTTTGAAAGCCATCGACTGATTTCAATACGCCGTCGTTCCAACTTATTTAAACGCTATCGTTTTGCAATCTTTATCACAATACGCTAACACTCAAATACTTGTGTCTGATTCAAGATCACTTTTTCTTGCGTCTGGTTATAAGAACACTGTAGCTTGCGATTGATTCCATACCAATGATTAATTCACTGTAGCCCTCGTCTGATTTACTGTAGCTGGCGACTGGAAAAACCAACAACTAAAATACAACTATAGAAACCCTGTAAGATCATCGTCTGAGTAAACCTGTCGTCTGGATTCTCAAATAATGTTATCAACGTCTGAAAGATCCTGATTTAACATGTCATTTTGTTATCACCAAAACCATAAATTTTATCCTAACAGCGACCAAGATGACAAAATAGACGGTTGAAAATCAATCAGTGGAGGCTGGGAGCCAAGTTTCTCCTACGAACCTTGACTCTGAGACAAGCTCACACAAGGATTCGTGCCCACTGGTGACCCGCCGAAGGAGACGCTTACAAGTGACAGAACCATTTGATTCTGAAGAAACTACATCCGCTCCTTTCATGGTAATAGCAAAGAAGCACAGAACCATGCGCACAAGGACTGTGAGACCTGAAAATGTGTTAAAGATTAATTGTTGGATTAATCGGTTTTTAAAGATTTTTGGTGGTTCAGATTTCTGTTTGAAGGTTTCGTTTGCATTTTCGGGTTAGATTTTTACATTTAGAGCAATTCTGGAAATTTTGGAAGCAGTTGTTATTTTAGGCGTTGCGTTGTGTTAAGAAGCAGCAGCAATGCCGACGTGGCAGGAAGCAGCAGCAACGCTGACGTGGAATTCAGACGTTGGCTTTTGGTTGCAAGGATCAGCAGTAGCGCTTACGTGGTTTTCAGATGTTGGTTAGTTAGCGCGTTTTGTTGTTCAGAAGACGTCAACATGGGTCAGCTTTCCTGTAGCGCGAGGTGGAAACGTCGTCTTTTTGGGGTGGAGCGCTTGGACCAGCTGTTGGTTTTCATTAGGCATCAGCTGTCGCAAGATTTCACTCGATGTTCGATCAGCTGTTGGGTTTTTCAGCTATTGACAACAAGGATGACTTGTACTATGCGACGCCGTTTTGCTTAGTGTTGTTTGAGCTGCTGGTTGTGTTTTTAGTGTTGCCGACTGGTTTTTTCGGTGGAACCCGCTCTTGCTGCTGTCAGCTGGTGTGAAGTGTATATATATTAGAAGACTTGGTCTTCGACTGGATTATCAGATTCCATACTTAGCGATATTTTCTCCCGATTGTTGTTCTTCGCTTCGAACCCTAGAACACTGTTCACCGTGAGTTTCTCCGGCGAATTCCCGTCGTATCCGATCATCTTTGTGGACGTTTGAGGTAGCGTTGGACTCCTCTTGAGAAGCTCTTTCATCCTATACCCTTCAAGGAGGCAGTATTTGGCTAGAGCGAGATCGCGAAGTTGCTGTCTCCGGCCGTGTGTTTGTGCGTGCAGGTAGAACTTCGATTTGCTGTTGAGATCTTAGCCTTAGCCATTATTTGAGCTTCCTGTTGAGTTTATTAGGATGATTAATCGCTGGTTTGAGTTGTAACTCCCAGCCGTGAGTTCTGTGCCTGTGTCCCGTGAGATTTATGCTTTGTGCGTTGGGCGTTTAGCAGGTTTTAACCAGAATTCTCGGGACTCTTGTTGTGGTAATCGTTGCACAGAACTAAGGTACGGATCTTGAGCTTGAAATCCAGCTTGGATTAGCGTGGGATTTAATGTGAGAGCTGGTTTACATCTCTGGTTGGGATTACCATGAATATTGTGGTGTATTGCTTGCTGTACATTTGTGTTATGCTAGCTACTTGCTTATGTGCATACACGCATTTATTCACTTGCATTTCGGATCCCTTTCTTTGTATCTTGTTGTATTGTGCAGTTGTTTCTTACCAGGATGCGAGGACGAGCGGCGATACCACACTCTCATCTCCCTGCTGGGATTGTTAGCCCTCATGCGCCGAGTGGTTAACTACCATATTTCATGAGTGTGCAACGGCAGGTTGATCTGTTTGATGCATCTGGTATTCGGGTGTAGTGTCAATGCGAGTGGCTCATTACCACACTTTGAACACACCCTGTGGCCACTGTTTGTTGCAGATTCTTTGGAGCTATGTTTGAGTTCCTTGGCTCCCTTTTCGGTTGAAGCCTTCAGCGGTTGTTCAGCGTCTCATGCATAGCATCTGCATTTTATCTTATGCTTTTCTTTAGCTGTTTCAGTTGCTCTCCGTACTGGGGTTTGAAACCATGTCCCTCTGGGGCTTGGTTTGTTTGTTTGCCTGTTGTTGTTGAGGTTTTCCAGGTTATTCAGCTGGTCGTGGAGCTGACCCAGCAAGAAGTGCCCCAGGAGGTGGTTAGAGTATCCCAGTAGCGTATAGCATATAATTATGTATCAGTATTGTTGGCCAGGGGATGCCCTGTGCTTTTGTTGTATTTGGTTGTACTCAGTGGTGTTTGTTACAGGGTACTTGATACATGTTTATGCAGCACCGTTGTTGTGGTGGTTTTGTTAAATTGTAATATCTATTTTGAGTATTGTCTTATTTTAAATTATATCGTTTTAAACCGTCAGGCCAAAAACAAAAATTTTACCCACCTTTTAGTAGCTTCCACTTGTGTTTATGTGGTTTTACTCTGTTGTGAGCACGAGGCCTGGCAAAGACGGCAAACTCCTCCTTTGACAATCAATTTGAATCCCAACCCAGACCTATTACGAGCAATCCAATTGTAAAGGGTAATTCTCCGATTGATAAAGGATAGCTACTTCTGATCAAGAGGAACATCCTCAAATTGTGCAAGATGCTGAATAGACACTGAATAATGACACTGTCCCGTAGCAATGCCAATTGATTCTTGATAATTCCTGGAAAGCCGTTTTTATCATCATGGCTGATTATGATAAGTGGTTGCACTTCCGGACCACTGAACGACTTAAGTATGTGTCTTCCTTCGAATAATTACTCCGGATCAAAGAAACTCTCCTCTCTCTGGCTGAGACTGAAAATATTCCGGAACTGGTGCAACATCAATCGTTGTTGTCATACAAATTTTATGAACGTGAAGTCCAGAAACTCTTTGACGAGAATCTGGCACACTTTCAGAACAATGCACCCTCTGCCCGTCATGATTTCCTGCACCTTCGTTTTCTTCACAAGGCACTTCGAGAATATCACTTCCAAGCATCGGGATCAGCGTGCTCTCACCGGCTTGCCAACTACTATTCCTCCGGGTTTGATAATAAGGGCAGCACCAGTTCAAACTCCTCTTCTTGCCTTGGATTTTCAAGTCTGGCTGACCAAGCACTGGCAGCGGCTACGACAACAATCCAACAGATAGTCCAGTAGATACATGAGGCTTCGGAAATGACCTCTCCCGAGCACCAGGCTCAAGAAAATGAGTCCCCAATTGAACCACCGATGAATCCAGCTGACCTACGACTGTAGATGGTCAACAGACCCTAGAGAAGCAGCCTCCTGAGGACAAATATCAATCTCACACAAATTCTAGTTCTGACTCTTCTTGGGGTCTCTCAGCGGGTAATAATTCCAGCTCCTCTGGAAGTCCTACCCTCTCTCGTAAATTACCTAATCGAGGTACTGCTATTATACATACTCTGGGTCCAAATTTTTCTTTAGCAATCAAGAACAGTACGGATCATCAGGGTCCGCATTCATCTAAAATGCCGATAGTTGTATATACTGCCCAAAACACTGCCATTGACAGCAAAGCTCCAGAACAACCAACTTTTTCCGTGGCTCTGGAACTTTGGCTACTCCGACTTTACAATTCATGGATACTACCACCAAAACTCTTCACACTTTATCGGATCTCTTGATATGGAAAATGCACGAATCAAAGTCGATACGGATATTACGAGGCATCATACTACACTCCTCCGGGACCAGTTTACAAATGTCGTGGATCGGCTAAACATAAAAATTGATGTCCTTGAGAATTCTATATCCCGTAATTTGTCTGACAGCCAAAAAAATATCACTCTGCTGGAATCGGCAATGGTTCAGAATTATACTGATAGACACCAGCAACTGGTCGATGAGATTGACCTCGGTAAAATCTCAGCTGGCTGAAATGATCGACTGTAAGTAAAGGAGCTGAGTGATAGGACAAAAAACGGGGGAAAATACTAGCAAAGAAGTAAAAAGAGTCGAAGTACCCAGCAGAAGACGTAGGAGGGGAGGGTTCATGTAGTGGGACAACAAAGTACAAGAGAAAAAGGACCGAGAAAGAGTCAAGATAAAGAAAGATTTTCGAAGAGCCCGTGGTTTTAAAATTGGGATGGTCATGAAATTTTTGGACAAAAATATTTAAGAACTTTCATTGTATTTTGGCTAACAACTTTTGGAAATATCTTTTTACGAGCAAAAGTTTTGTCATCACCAAAAAAGGGGAAATTGTTAGGATAAATTTCTGAAGTTTTGGTGATGAAAAATGAACTAGAAATGGTATCCGTAAAAGAGATCATTCGAACCAAAGTGACAAGATCTGGACGAGACCTATTACGTTGGACGTAGAAATCAGATCGGAGCGGAGTCAAGATGGTCGAGGAAAGACCAGCTCAGCATGTCTTGGTCAAAGCTGGCTAAAGTCAAACCAGCTCGGAACCCTAAGACACAATGGTTTTGAACAAACCAGCTGGATGTTGGAACTTACAGGAACTAGATCAGAATACTGAACCAGCTGAATGCTAAGACAAGGCAGATACCAGTTCAGTACTCAGAAAATAGAACGGAAAAATCAGCCTGCCACAGGACAACGTAAACCAAATGAGTACAGAACGACATAAGCAAATTGAATTTCGAAATGTCTAAAGATACGTATAGTCAGAAACAGGACACTTGACATCTCTGAAGTGATTTGTAGTCGTTGGAACTACTCTAAGCCAAAACCAGATACGCAGAGATATGGTATAAACTGAAGACGGCACAGAATTGCTAAAAATGGTAATGCATTTAATGAAGATGTACTTTCATCGTACAAGCATTTAAGGCGTTGCAGGAAATTCAATTTGGATGCATACAACGTATCTACTGGTAACATTTATTACCGTTGCATCCAAAGAGTATATATAAAAGAGAAGAGAAGCTGTGAAGGGTTTACCGCATACAACAAAATCATTGAACATACAGAAGCTAACTAGTTCTTCACAGAAGCAGAGTTCATCTTGAACCAACTTATACAAGTGACACACGCAAAGATTGTTTATTTCCTTTTCTGTGTCACAGACTCTTCTATTCACACACTTTGTAGTATTGAGCTATCATTGTAAAGCATAAACAAAGAGTGTCAAAGCGCTAGAGTAGCACGACCAGCTTAGAGCTGAGACTGTTGTATTATGAACCAGATCGTGGGTCTGCGTTTCGTTGGGTGTTGCTAGGAGTTCTCTTGGCTGCTGGTTGCGGGAGTGAGTTGGTACAAAGGGTTGTATAAATCAAAGTCTTCTAGTGTAAACCTTCCCATCGAAGAGTAGGAGAATTTGCTCCGAACTTCCCGAAACAAATCTCTCGTCCCTACATCTTTTATATTCACGCACTTGATTAAATTGCTCACTGATTGAATCGTGTTCATTCCGCATAAAAATCATTTTATTACATGAGACAACATTAGTCACTGAGAACTTTCCTAGCTGGTAACTCGGCTGGAAGTTTGCTTCAATCTGTAAATCTTTTCAAAACAATTTTCAATTCAAAAAGTAGCAAAGGAATTCATTCACCCACCTACAAACTCTCGAGCTTGTTTTTTGATCTTAACAAGTGGTATCTGAGCAGGTTTCTCAGTGCCTGAAAAATTTATTCACCTTTACTTATTAAACATGTCGATTTCTCACAATAAAATTCCTATGTTCTCTAAGGAGGAATACGATGTCTGGAAGATCCGGATGCAGGCGCACCTGGCAGCACAAGATGATGACATGTGGTTCGTGATTACTAACGGACCAATACAAATACTGAAAATGAACACTACTGTAGCAATAACTGCTGGTGCACCCCAATGGATTGAGAAACCCAGACAGGAGTGGGCCTCGGAAGATAAAAAAAAAGCAAATCTGGATAATGTCGCTAAGGACATACTCTACAAGACTCTAGACAATAACATGTTTAGCAAAATCTGAACTTGCTCGACTGCTAAGGAGATCTGGGAGAAACTGACCCAGATATGCGAAGGGATGAAGAGACAAAGGAAAACAAGTTGACTGTGGCTTTACAAAAATTCGAGCTAATCAAGATAAAACATGAAGAGACCATGGCCGAGTTTGATGAAAGGTTCAGCTCCTTGGTTATTGAGCTGGCCATACTGAACAAGACAACAACAGGGAGCTAGCCCTGAAATTAATGCGAGCACTTCACAAGGAATGGCATGTGAAGACCATGGCTATGCGAGAGTCAAAAGATTTACACAAAATGGAGCTGCATGACTTGTTTGCCAACCTAAAGGCTTACGAGTTTGAACTGGAAATGAGAGCAGAAGCAGAGCCATCAACGTGTCAACCTACCAGAGCTTTCGCATCTACAATTCCAGAGCAAAGCCCATGCTCCACAAGCAGCAGATCAGCTGAGGAAATGAGCAAGGATGCGATGGCCTTGTTCACAAGAAAATTTGGCAAATTTATGTGAAATCAGAACACTAAACCCTCCTCCTTTGATTCTCCTAAGAGAAACTTTACAAATCCTTCTGATGATAAATGTTAAAACTGTGGCAGGCCTGGCCACTTCATGGCTGATTGCAGAAAGACACGAAGATAGGAAAAGAAGTGACCAGATCGCAGCAATAACAAAGATAAGAAGGAGAAAAAGGCCTGTCGCTGATGAAAACAAGAGTGTGTGGGCTGATTCAGATTTAGGAGAATCCAGCTCCAAAACCTCCTCATCAAGTGAAAGTGAAGATGAAGTACAGTGTCTCATGGCTGATGACACTGAGGAGGTATTTGCTCTAGTCCTGAATTTACATGCGAGGACCTTTTCACTGCACTAAATGAAATGGTTCTCAAATATAAAAAGCTCTCCAAATCATTCGAGGAAGTTAGAGCTGAAAAAGTTGGGTACTTAGGGAAAATAATCGGTTGCAACATGGGAACCAGTCGCAACATAGGAACCAGTCGCAATGAATAGGAACCAGTCGCAAGACAGGAACCAGTCGCAATGAATAAGAACCAGACGCAATGAATAGAAACCAGTCGCAAGACAGGAACCAGTCGCAATGAATAGGAACCAGTCGCAATGAATAGCAACCAGTCGCAATGAATAAGAACCAGTCGCAAGACAGGAACCAGTCGCAATGAATAGGAACCAGTCGCAAGACAGGAACCAGTCACAAGACAGGAACCAGTCGCAATGAATAGGAACCAGTCGCAAGATAGGAACCAGTCGCAATGAATAGGAACCAGTCGCAAGACAGGAACTAGTCACAATGAATAGGAACCATTCGCAATGAATAGTACCTTTAGAAATGAACAGTGCAACTACTGAATTTACAACGGAATGCAACTGCTGGAATGAACAGTGCAACTACTAATTTTGACTTGGTGTTATAACATCAAAACGACAACCACACTATCAGTTATTGTTTATCAAACCAAACTTTATATTGATTCAACTAACAACTACCGAATACATAGCATCAAGTTCTGATATTATCATTCACCGGAAGAGAAGGGAGAACTTTGAAACTTTACGATGAAATAGAAACCTGAAATGCTCAACGTTTTAAAATAACATCAACATCTTAAACATCCACTTCGTAAAATACATTTTTGAGTTCCAAACATAACCCACTGTGAACCCGAACAATAAACATTCATATCAATATCAGCAAAACATGAACAAAGGATGATATTAAACATAACTTAGGCAAGAATCATGAAACGAAACGAGAACAATACATATGCTTTCATGGCGTAGCAAGAATCAGATTTACTTGCCTCAATAAGAAGAAATCACGAGATACAGCAGGTCACGAACAGAGAGTCCTCCCGAGCGCGACGATAAGCTTCCTATTTTTATCAAAAAAGATGTATTCCCCCCCCCCCCCTGAACTCTTGAGCATGTTTTCGATCCTAACACTTAAGCTTATTGAGGTAACTTCTTCAGATATTCTTTCAATTCCTGGAAAGCCTTGTCAACCTGTTCGTTCCATTCAAAATCTCTGCCTTGCGAAGTATCTTAAAGAAACGGAGACTTCGGTCAGCATATCGGAGATGAACCAGGACAAGGAAGCTATCCTCCCTGTTAATCTTGGGACTTCTTGTATGTTGTGGGGGGAGCACATCAAGGCTAGGGCTTGCACCTTATCTGGGTTGGCCCCGATCCCATGACGAGTGACCATATACCCTAAAACTTTCCCTGTCTGGGCTCCAAACATGCACTTGTTAGGGTTCAACTTGATCTGATAATCCCGAAGTGTGCAAAATGTCAGATATGAAGTTATGCTCCACCCGAGATTTCACTAAAATATACCTCAACGTTTCTCCCGATCTATTTTTTTAACACCTTGTCCATCATTCTTTGATAGGTCGCCCCCGCATTCTTTAATCCAAAGGGCATGACGGCATAGCAGAATGTTCCATCCATCGTGATGAAGCTAACCTTGCGCTGGTCTTCCTCAGCCAAGGGTATATGATGGTACCCCTGATAGGCATCCAAAAAATAGAGTAACTAATGACCTGCAGTGGAATCGACGAGCTCGTTTATCCTTGGGAATGGATAGCAGTCCTTGGAGAATGCCTTGGTCAAGTCTCGTAAGTCCACGCAGATTCGCCATTTTCCTATAGCTTTCAACACCAATACTACATTAGCTAACCAAGTAAGGAAGTGTACCTCTCTTCCGTGCCTTGTAGCGGATCACCAACCTGGCTCCTGATCACCACATATTCAAGACCGAAGTGCCTCCTTTTCTGGATGACCGGTCGAGAGCTCGGGGAGATGTTCAGTTGTGCTCCATGACCTCTCATCGGACCCCTTTTAGGTCGGAAGGGACCAGGCAAATACATCCTTGTTTCTCTCCAGGCATTGGACAAGCTGAATTCAGACATCTTCGGAGAGAGTTTTGTCAATCTTCCCAGTCCCCGCGGGGGGAACGAGAGTCACTTCTTCTTCCTCTCCCCAGTTGTTAACTGGAAATCCTCCTCGACCATGTTTATACTCCCATATTCCCAAGCCTTCGAATGGTCATGGGGTCGAGCTTTAGCCACTTTCTGCTCGACACTTACTTCCTCCACGTAGCAATTCCTCGCCACCTTCCGATCCCCCACTACTTCACCTACACATCTCCCATCGAAAACTTGATCTTATGGTGCAAGGCCGAGGCCACGGTCATGAAAGCGGCCATGGCTTACCTTCCCAAGATGACGTTGTAGGAAAATGATGCGTCTACTATCGTGAACTCAACGACCCTAGTATTCCTCTGTCTTCCTAATCCAAGTGAATGAGCCAGATGAACGACTGCTACTGGCTGTAAGGAGTGACCCATGAAGATAGAGGGTTTTGTACGGGTTCCACATGATATTCCACTAGGTCCATCTGGTCCAAGGCCCCTTTAAAAAACACATTGACCGAGCTATCGGAATCAACAAAGATACAGGCCACCTCATAATTCGCAATCATGACACGTACATCATTATGAATCTCGACATCTGCTGGTAGGTCCTCGGGGCAGAATGAGAGGGTGGGCCCTGAACGCTTCCTCTCCACCTCCATGATCTCCATACGACAACACTCTTGCATTATTTGAGTCCCCGTCAGTGGATCCTCCTGATATTATATGGATGAAGCCCCGAGGCCGAGGTGATTGCTGCTCACGTCGGGGAGGGTTCTGATCCTGTCCCCGGGGCGTCCTCCCCCGACCAAAGGCTCTATTTTCTTGTCCTTAACTTTGTTCCTCTCGAGGCCTCTTATCCGATCGACGTGGATTATCTCCAACTAGCGCTGCTTTCACTTTGGGATTATTCTGGATGATGCGCTCCAACTCCGGATCCAAGTCTCGACATTCAGAGTTAGTGACCATAATCCCGGAGAAAATCACAAAAGACTTGGGATTTCTCGAGGCCCCGTCACTCCTACGAGGTCGTTGCACTACTTTCCTTTCCTCACATATTTCCAAGGCTCAGGTCTTTCTTACCGTCAAGGGTGTTCGAGCGGAAAACTATCCCAACAACAGGGGAGCCTCCTACCTAGGTGGTCTCGATGGGGCTCTCTCGACCCGAAATTCTGTGCCAGCTCGAGATGGGGCTTTTTGTTCAATCCTCCTCGTGGATTGTACTTCCTCGACATTGAAATATTTCTCTGCTTTAGTAATGAGCTCATCAAATGTTTTTGGAGGTTTTTCGATGAGG
>KQ986907.1:0-10957 GCA_001598015.1 Dorcoceras hygrometricum
ATTTTGGGGGATCTGTATTTTGAATTGAATTATGTGGTTACTTGTTGTCGGAGTTTGAGTTAAATTATATTTTGAGTATTGAATATTTTGAATGTATGATTTGAAGTTCAGGCCCATGTTATTTCGAAAAAAAATTTTAAAGCCCTGATTTTAAGCTTCCGTGATTATGCGCTTATTTATGTGTTAATCGATAGTAATTAGAACGGGGCCTGACACTCAAGTTCTGTTAGATGCAGATAATCAAATATTACTTCCATGGATTTAATCCAGCTTTCTGCCACCAGGGGATCGGTAGTGCCAGAAAATTCTTGAGTTCTCTGCCTCCTAAACTTCTCTTGAGGATCTTCTCTACTAATAACTCTACTTGACGAATGACCATTCCCATTAGAGGTTTGATCAACTAGTCGTTCTAATAGTTGAGCCATACTGCTGAGTACAGGATTTAATCCTTCAGATTCATTGTCCCCTTATGCAAAACTTCTCCTTCCTCTACCTCGTCCTGACATATCTGTAAGGGTAGCCCAAATCCACCACAATTCTATTATGAGAGATTACTATATGCTAAAACATGAATTAAAACTCACAATTTAGAAGTGGCTTGGAGAGATCTGTCCAGACTGGAAGTGTGTTTATCTCAAGGACCATTGCTCTGATACCAACTGTAACGACCCGTATTTTCTTAGAAGAATTTAGAAGTTTTGGGGTTCAATTGAAAGTCAAAAAGATTTCGAACATCCAAATAAAGGATCGCTACTAACCTATTGGATTGAAACGAGAATCAAATCCCATAATTTAAAATGCACGAAAATAGAAATCTGGTACTTGATCAAAATGGTTTAATTCTTTCATTATGAAGTCTGGAAACAGATTTCTACAAAATAACTAAACTTGAAATCTGTTGTAATACAAAATAACTGCAAAGGCTCTGTACAATACTGTAATTCCCAAAAAGAACAATGAGATCTGGAAAAGAAAGAAACGCTGAAATCTTGTGTCCACGATAAACACTCCCTTCCTTTCTGTTCATTCCCCTACAGCTCCTAACTGTTTATTACATGCACTCAATGAAAACTAGTGAGCCAAAGGCACAACAGGTAAAGTCTGGAAATAACGAAAGAAAATCATACAATCGTTTAAAAGCTGATACATACTGGAGTCTGAACTTTTAATACGCTCAAGAATAAATAAGCGTAAAACATAACTGTGAAATCTGAAAGTAAATGAAAGCATAAAACATGAATCAATTCTGAAAACATTTTCTTTAAACATACTTTAGACCTGTGATTAAAATCACACGTGTGCTCTTCATTCACTTTCTGAAAATAATGACAACACTTTAAAACTATTTAGGTTCCATTTCGTTTTGATTCAAACTCCTGATATCAGTCTTAGCATAAAGCTCATGGCGAAGGGGTATACAGATCCGTCATTTAATGATGTTCTGGAACTGTAAAGTATTTCTCTGTAAAGGTTGTGAAAATGAAAACTGAACAAAGATACTACTTGAATCTGTCAATTGAATCGAATACATCTTTTGAAATGATTTGGAAATGAATGAGGAATCCGAATCTATGCTTTCTGTCTCAATCGAATAAGTATTGAAGAAGTAAAGGTTGAAATCTATTTTAAATGAGCAGTAGAAATATGCTGAAAGAAATAAATAGTAACTATCTGTCAACGGATATCTCATTATGGAGAACGAAGGTTGCTGTCAACAGACATTGCTCTATGGAAATGAAGTGAATGGTATCTGTCGACAGATATCATTCTACAAAGAAATGAACAGTAGGTATCTGTCAACAGATATCGCTCTCTAACCGTATTAAATGAAACGATGTCGTTGAAGTAGGGAAACAGACATCATGACGTAAGACTATCTGTCAACAGTTTGCAACTTAAAGAAAATAGACATGATGACGTAAGAAAAAGACACCATGACGTAAGACTATCTGTCAACAGTTTGAAACTTAAAGAAAATAGACATGATGACGTAAGAAAAAGACACCATGACGTAAGACTATCTGTCAACAGCTTGCAACTGATGAACTTGAAGAACAATGGTTTCCCTCGTCTGAAAAAATTCAATTGTTTCAAGAAATTTCTGGAATAGATCGAATAAGCTACTTGTGAGCTACTTCGAAGAATAATTCTTTGGAAAACTCAAGAATTCAATGGAAGAAAATTAAACCGTTTTCTAAAATATCTTTGGATCAAAATTACAATAAACGTAACTTTTGCAAAAACAGAGCATAAACTTTCTGGTTTTTCTTGAAGAACAGCCTTAGCTATCTTCCTTTTCTTTAAAACATACATAACATATAAAACAGAATCGAATATATGCTTTTTATTGAGTGAGCAAGAAACAGAGTTTACTTGCCTTAAATCTTTAACACAACAACAGCAGAAGAATCAGCAACTTCTTACGCACCGCTGGTTTCCTTTAAAACTTTGAAACGATTTTGTTCGACTTCTTCCAAGAGAGAACCGCTTCTAAATGATTTAATTTTAAGATAATGATGCATGAAGTAGCTTAACATCCTATTTATATGTTTTAAAATGTCTACTTAAGGAAGACACGTTTAATCAATATGCCCAAATTCCACTAAAGCGTGCTCTGTTTAAAATAAAAAGATGCATAATGAAACCGAACAATTTTAGTTAAAACAAGGATTCCATTGGCTAGCAGAAGTCGTACAGACCTCTACTGTAATTGCATTCTATCATTTGAACATCAACCCAAAACATAGGGAAGGATGATCATTTCGTAACCATGAAATCTCCATGAATGTATCATGAAATATGATATTTAGCACGTAAAGAAGGAAAGCTAAATGGCATGCACATGAGATCTGAAACTCGATCAATTCAAAGATTAAAATGAAATAGCATTGTAATCCCTCACATCTCATAAATTACTAATTGTGGACTATGAAAAAGATCAGGTCGTTACACTAACGAAGGAATTTGGCCAAAAATTGAGGAGCTCACTGTGTAGCAGTGAGTCTTGCTCGTTGGACCGTTTCGGAGAGAATAGCACAGGTCTCATGAGAAAATATGATGTCTGATCAGTTGTTGAAGAAAAGAGGAGCAGCTGATCAGAAGTTGAAAATAGATGTTCATCAAAAGATAAGAAGAAAATAACATCGACCAGCTGGAGCGCTAAGGGAAAGATGGACCAGCTGGAGCAATAAGAAGTCAGGATCAGCAGTTGATACAACAGGTGGATCAGCAACCTTGACGTCAGCAGAATCGGAAGTTGAACAAAGAACAGGTATCCGGCTATGAACTGAAGAGAACGTTTCAGCAGTGAGCTACAGTACGTTTAGCAGTGAGCTACAGTATGTTCAGCAGTGAGCTATAGTTATTCAGCGGTGAACAGAAAGTATGTTCAGCAGTAAAGACAAGCCATATCAGATGTCGATCAGCAATGAAGAAAAGATACAAGCAGAAGCTGAATCTAAGCAAAGCAGAATCGAAGCAAAAGCTGATTCAAAGCAGAAGCTGAATAAGACGTGATAAGAAGAGAAAGGCGAAGGAGTTGACAAAATATATGAAGATTTACTTAGAAGTCAACTGCTGAGCATATTAAGATGGGAACAGAAGAGACGCAAGCAGAAGCTGATCAAATTTCAAAAGCTTATTCAGAAGAAGACAAAAGCCTGCAAAAGAAAGGACACACGGACAATCTTGTCGGTACTTTACAGAACATCTTTCAACGGGAAGAAAATTTGTGTCCAACGGATTTAATTTGAACAAAGGCTATTTAAGGGAGAAGATTTGAAGAAATTGATGATGCTGGTGTGAAAGACAAAAACAGAGAAATTACAGAGGGAAGAAAACAGGAAGATGAAGCAGTCGACCACCATGGAGGAGCTTATTGCAGTGTCGACTGCTGAGTCTTCATCAGCTCTTTAGTAGCATTTCCCAGTTGTGTGAGATATTATTATTACGAGAGTTTTTCTTACACTGTATATCTCACACATAGAGATTCATTCACATTCTTGAGAGTTGAGCAAAATTGTATAGTGAATTAATCTCAAATCCAAAATGTAAAATCAGATCCCGTCCAAGCACGAAGGCATTAAACTCTGTGTTTGTAGCATTTTTCACAGAGGCGTAAAACAAGTGATTGACACAGCCGAGGGCTGGTGTAGAGTCTAGGAGTTCTAGCAACTGCTGGCTGTTGGATCGGGTCTGTACACGATGTGTAGATCAAATCGTCTAGTGGATCCTTCCCGGAGCGGAAGAAGGGGAGATGTAGGATATTTATATCCGAACTTCCATAAACAAACAGCAGCGTAACCTCTTTATGATTTACTGTATTTATTCCGCATACACATTTATCAGTTATACATTAGCACACACAGCAAACAGATATCATGCAATCGCATTGCATTGTTTTAACAGAAATCTATTTGTGCCGGGTTTTAAAATTAGGATTCAGTTCTGGTGTATTCCACAAGATTTTATTTCATACCAGATCTATCTCCGGTGCTCTGTATAATGTTCAAGAACCGTGAGCTATTGTAGCTCCTTTTTAGCAGCGCAAAATTTTTAATTTATATTAACAGCGTTCCTCCTTATTTCATAGGATCAGATCTCTCCCCTCCCTTATGTTATGTTGTTTATTTTATTGCATCTGAGATCTGATCCTTCGGTCCTAACAAGTGGTATCAGAGCGGGTTGTTCTTGAACGAGCACTGATTTTAAAACGCATGTGCTATTTTTTTTAAATGCTTTAACTGTTTTTGAAAAGCTTATTTTATAAAGATAGGGAGAGTTATTATTAATGCTTCATCTTCATATATAAGCTAAAGCAGAAGCACACTATCATCTATTTCAAAATCATATCATTCATGCATACGGTTTTATTCCCAATTTTGGTTTCCAAAATCTGTAAAATTCCTGCTGTCACGTTATATTTGTTGTGGCAGTGTAGGGAGAGATTTATTTAAAATTTGTCGAGAAAACCAGTTTTCGATTCCTTTTTTATTCCAACAAAAAGGGAGAGAATTGTTAGATCCTGCATCTATTATTTGAGGTTTTGTGTAAATCAAAAAGGGAGAGATTGATGGATCTGGATAACAGATCCAGATCTGAGTTTTGAATTACACAAAACCTGTTATTGTGTTTCTAACATTTCTACGTAGTGTACATATTTAACAGAAGAGATCTAAAGAAGAGCTGAAATAAGACTTGAGAAATCTGGATCAACAACTTAGACGTAATGGCTGGATTAGAAATGGAGACGTCCAAAGCTGAGCCAGCTGATCGTAATCAGGAAAAAGCCAAGTTGAACAGAGATGCTTACGTGGACAGCTTCTCTTACATGGAATCCTACGTGAATAGCAATCCTTACGTAGTCCAGCGTGAACAAATATGCTTACGTGGAAGTCCAGCTGTACTAGTTGTTAGTTGCGTCGCGTACAGAGAAGTCTGATGAAGAGCGAAGTCTTGAGAAGTCTGATCAGGAGTAACTATAAGAGAAGCTGGAGAAGATGGATTCAGCAGTAGAAGTATTCAGCAGTTGTGACGTCATCCAAGCTTATTGAAGATATCAGCGGTCGTGACATCATCCAAGCTTATTGAAGATTTCAGCAGTCGTGACGTCATCCAAGCTTATTGAAGATTTCAGCAGTCGTGCGTCATCAAAAGCTGGGCAGCAGTGAGATGTATCAGATCTGATACAGTAACTCAATCAGATCTGATACTGCAGCAGACCAAAAGTTGAAAATAGTAAATCGCATTTTCGGAGGCCTAAACGAAGGAATTTGGCCAAAAACAGAGGAGCTCACTGTGTGCAGTAACTCAATCAGATCTGATACTGCAGCAGACCAAAAGTTGAAAATAGTAAATCGCATTTTCGGAGGCCTAAACGAAGGAATTTGGCCAAAAACAGAGGAGCTCACTGTGTGGCAGTGAGTCTTGCTCGTTGGACCGTTTCGGAGGGAATAGCACAAGTATCATGCAAAAATGTGATGTATGATCAGTTGTTGAAGACAAGAGGAGCAGCTGATCAGAAGTTGAAAGCAGATGTTGATCAAAAGATAAGAAGAAAATAACATCGACCAGCTGGAGCGCTAAGGGAAAGATGGACCAGCTGGAGCAATAAGAAGTCAGGATCAGCAGTTGATACAACAGGTGGATCAGCAACCTTGACGTCAGCAGAATCAGAAGTTGAACAAAGAACAGTTATTTGGCTATGAACTGAAGAGAACGATTCAGCAGTGAGCTACAGTAGATTCAGCAGTGAGCTACAGTACGTTCAGCAGTGAGCAACAGTATGTTCAGCAGTGAGCTATAGTTATTCAGCGGTGAACAGAAGTATGTTCAGCCGTAAAGACAAGCCATATCAGATGTCGATCAGGAATGAAGAAAAGATACAAGCAGAAGCTGAATCTAAGCAAAAGATGAATCGAAGTAAAAGCTGAATCAAAGCTGAAGTTGAATAAGACGTGATAAGAAGAGAAAGGCGAAGCAGTTGACAACATATATGAATATTTACTTAGAAGTCAAATTCTGAGCATATTAAGATGTGAACAGAAGAGACGCAAGCAGAAGCTGATCAATGTTCAAAAGCTTATTCAAAAGAAGACAAAAGTTTGCAAAAGAAAGGACACAAGGACAATCCTGTCGGTACTTTACAGAACATCTTTCAACGGGAAGAAAATTTGTGTCCAACGGATTGAATTTGAACAAAGGCTATTTAAGGAAGAAGATTCGAAGAAATCGATGACGCTGGTGTGAAAGACAAAAACAGAGAAATTACAGACGGAAGAAAACAGGAAGATGAAGCAGTCGACCACCATTAGAGAGGAGCTTATTGCAGTGTCGACTGCTGAGTATTCATCAGCTCTTTAGGAGCATTTCCCAGTTGTGTGAGATAATATTATTACGAAAGTTGTTCTTACACTGTATATCTCACACATAGAGATTCATTCACATTCTTGAGAGTTGAGCAAAATTGTATAGTGAATGAATCTCAAACCCAAAATGTAAAATCAGATCCCGTCCAAGCACGAAGACGTTAAACTCTGTGTTTGTAGCCTTCCTCACAGAGGCGTAAAACAAGTGATTGACACAGCCGAGGGCTGGGGTAGAGTCTAGGAGTTCTAGCAGCTGCTGGATGTTGGATCGGGTCTGTAAACGATGTGTAGATCAAATCTTATAGTGGATCCTTCCCGGAGAGGAAGAAGGGGAGATGTAGGATATTTATTTCCGAAATTCCATAAAAATACAGCAGCGTAATCTCTTTATGATTTACTGTATTTATTCCACATACGCATTTATCAGTTACACATTAGCACACACAAAGCAAACAGATTTCATGCAGTCGAATTGCATTGTTTTAACAGAAATCTGTTTGTGCCGGGTTTTAAAATTAGGATTTAGTTCTGGTGTATTCCGCATGATTTTATTTCATACCAGATCTGTCTCCGGTGCTCTGTTTAATGTTCAAGAACCGTGAGCTATTGTAGCTCCTTTATAGCAGCGCAAAATTTTTAATTATATTAACAGCGCTCGCTCCTTATTTCATAGGATCAGATCTCGCCCCTCCCTTATGTTATGTTGTTTATTTTATTGTCATCTGAGATCTGATCCTTCGGTCCTAACAAGTGATATCAGAGCGGGTTATTTTTGAACGAGCACTGATTTTAAAACGCATGTGCTATTTTTTTTTAAATTATTTAACTGTTTTTGAAAAGCTTATTTTATAAAGATAGGGAGAGTTATTATTAATCCTTCATATGCATATATAAGATAAAGCAGAAGAACATTATCATCTATTTCAAAATCATATCATTCATGCATATGGTTTTTTTCCCAATTTTTGTTTCCAAAATCTGTAAAATTCCTGCTGTCACGTTGTTTTTGTTGTGGCAGTGTAGGGAGAGCTTTATTTAAAATTTGTCGGGAAAACAAGTTTTGGATTCTATTCCCACAAAAAGGGAGAGAATTGTTAGATCATGCATCTGTTATTTGAGGTTTTGTGTAAATCAAAAAGGGAGAGATTGATGGATCTGGATAACAGATCCAGATCTGAGTTTTGAATTACACAAAACCTGTTATTGTGTTTCTAACACTTCTACGTAGTGTACATATTTAACAGAAGAGATCTAAAGAAGAGCTGAAATAAGACTTGAGAAATCTGGATCAACAACTTAGACGTAATGGCTGGATTAGCAATGGAGACGTCCAAAGTTGAGCCAGCTGATCATAATCAGGCAAAAGCCAAGTTGAACAGAGATGCTTATGTGGGCAGCTTCCCTTACTTGGAATCCTACATGGACAGCAATCCTTACGTGGAGTCCAGGTGAACAGATATGCTTACGTGGAAGTCCAGCTGTACTTGCTGTTAGTTGCATCACGTACAGAGAAGTCTGATGAAGAGCGAAGTCTGGATAAGTCTGTTCGGGAGTAACTATAAGAGAAGCTGGAGAAGATGGATTCAGCAGTAGAAGTATTCAGCAGTTGTGACGTCATCCAAGCGTATTGAAGATTTCAGCAGTCGTAAATTCATCCAAGCTTATTGAAGATTTCAGCAGTCGTGACGTCATCCAAGCTTATTGAAGATTTCAGCAGTCGTGCGTCATCAAAAGCTGGGCAGCAGTGAGATGTATTAGATCTGATACAGTAATTCAATCAGATCTGATACTGTAGCAGACCAAGAGCTGAAAATAGTAAACCGCATTTTCGGAGGCCTAAACGAAGGAATTTGGCCAAAAACAGAGGAGCTCACTGTGTAGCAGTGAGTCTTGATCGTTGGACCGTTTCGGAGGGAATAGCACAGGTCTCATGCGAAAATTTGATGTCTGATTAGTTGTTGAAGACAAGAGGAGCAGCTGATCAGAAGTTGAAAGCAGATGTTGATCAAAAGATAAGAAGAAAATAACATCGACCACAGGTCTCATGCGAAAATGTGATGTCTGATCAGTTGTTGAAGACAAGAGGAGCAGCTGATCAGAAGTTGAAAGCAGATGTTGATCAAAAGATAAGAAGAAAATAACATCGACCAGCTGGAGCGCTAAGGGAAAGATGGACCAGCTGGAGCAATAAGAAGTCAGGATCAGCAGTTGATACAACAGGTGGATCAGCAACCTTGACGTCAGCAGAATCAGCAGTTGAACAAAGAACAGTTATCCTGCTATGAACTGAACAGAACGATTCAGCAGTGAGCTACAGTACATTCAGCAGTGAGCTACAGTACGTTCAGCATTGAGCTACAGAGTGTTGAGCAGTGAGCTACAGTTATTCAGCGGTGAACAGAAGTATGTTCAGCAGTAAAGACAAGCCATATCAGATGTCGATCAACAATGAAGAAAAGATACAAGCAGAAGCTGAATCTAAGCAAAAGCTGAATCGAAGCAAAAGCTGAATCAAAGCAGAAGCTGAATAAGACGTGATAAGAAGAGAAAGGCGAAGCAGTTGACAACATATATGAAGAATTACTTAGAAGTCAACTGCTGAGCATATTAATATGTGAACAGAAGAGACGCAAGCAGAAGCTGATCAAAGTTCAAAAGCTTATTAAGAAGAAGACAAAAGCCTGCAAAAGAAAGGACACAAGGAAAATCCTGTCGGTACTTTACAGAACATCTTTCAACGGGAAGAAAATCTGTGTCCAACGGATTGAATTTGAACAAAGGCTATTTAAGGGAGAAGATTTGAAGATATCGATGATGCTGGTGTGAAAGGCAAAAACAGAGAAATTACAGAGGGAAGAAAACAAGAAGATGAAGCAGTCGACCACCATTAGAGAGGAGCTTATTGCAGTGTCGACTGCTGAGTCTTCATCAGCTCTTTAGGAGCATTTTCTAGTTGTGTGAGATATTATTATTACGATAGTTGTTCTTACACTGTATATCTCACACGTAGAGATTCATTCACATTCTTGAGAGTTGAGCAAAATTGTATAGTGAATCAATCTCAAACCCAAAATGTAACATCAGATCCCGTCCAAGCACGAAGACGTTAAACTCTGTGTTTGTAGCCATTCTCACAGAGGCGTAAAACAAGTGATTGACACAGCCGAGGGCTGGTGTAGTGTGAGGATTGAGAAATTGAATTAGTGATTAATCGTTTTGATTTGGGGATTAATCACGTACTTTTTGAGGAATTGTGTAAAGATTGTGGTTCCTGCCGATTTCCTCAGCAGCAGCACTAGTTAAGAATGAGAAATATCGATTTTTGGGTAAAGTCAACGCTGGTCAAAGGTACTGTAGCTCCTGCTGATGGGTTTTGAATCAGCAGAGATGACGTCAGCATGACGCATGAAGATCTGCTGGTTTTGGTTTGAATTGAAGCTGCTGCTGGTAGACATCGCGCGTAGTGTGAGATTGAGCGGGGAAGTGACGCGTGTTAGTCAACGTTTTGGAATGTTGACTATTGAATTCAGCAGATGCGTTTGGGAAGAGAGATCAGCAGAGGGTTGGAGAGCTGCCGATAGATATGATGACGTAGGCGTGACGTATTACTTGCTGCTGGTAGTAGTTGCGTTAGGTTGATTGCTGCTGATCAGCAGACGCGCAAATACTAGCGTTGAGAAGCGGCGTCGTTTGAGTTAATGGAAACGCTGCGTTTTGAGCTTTTCGTTGAGAGTTCAGCAGATGCGCAATTTCAAAGGCGTTGAGATGCGTCGTCGTTTTGAGTGACTTAGCGCGACCAGCAGATGGTTAGTTTTGCTCGCGAAAGTTGTGTCTGCTGATATTTGCTACGGCGTCGTTTAGATAAGTTGGAACGGTGTCGTTTTGTAGCGTTTTCATGAGATTATTGTTTAGAGGGTTGCTGCTGATTGTCTCCTGCTGATTTCTTTGATTGATTGGTATGAATCAGCAGGTGAGATTTGAAGAGGTATTTATAGAAGTGTTGATCGACACTTAGATTATTTTGAGCCAGATATCTCTTATCTCTTCTCCTTCAAACCCTCGACGAGTTACTGTTCACCATCTTCTTCTAT
>KQ986907.1:12715-24079 GCA_001598015.1 Dorcoceras hygrometricum
AATTACACAAAACCTGTTATTGTGTTTCTAACATTTCTACGTAGTGTACATATTTAACATAAGAGATCTAAAGAAGAGCTGAAATAAGACTGGAGAAATATGGATCAACAACTTAGACGTAATGGCTGGATTAGCAATGGAGACGTCCAAAGCTGAGCCAGCTGATCGTAATCAGGCGAAAGCCAAGTTGAACAGAGATGCATACGTGGACAGCTACCCTTACGTGGAATCCTACATGGACAGCAATCATTACATGGAGTCCAGCGTGAACAGATATGCTTACGTGGAAGTCCAGCTGTACTTGCTGTTAGTTGCGTCGCGTACAGAGAAGTCTGATGAAGAGCGAAGTCTGGAGAAGTCTGATCAGGAGTAACTATAAGAGAAGCTGGAGAAGATGGATTCAGCAGTAGAAGTATTCAGCATTTGTGACGTCATCCAAGCTTATTGAAGATTTCAGCAGTCGTGTGTCATCAAAAGCTGGACAGCAGTGATATGTATCAGATCTGATACAGTAACTCAATCAGATCTTATATGTAGCAGACCAAGAGCTGAAAATAGTAAATCGCATTTTTGGAGGCCTAAAGAAGGAATTTTCGCCAAAAACAGAGGAGCTCACTGTGTAGCAGTGAGTCTTGCTCGTTGGACCGTTTCGGAGGGAGTAACATAGGTCTCATGCGAAAATGTGATGTTTGATCAGTTGTTGAAGACAACAGGAGGAGCTGATCAGAAGTTGAAAGCAGATGTTGATCAAAAGATAAGAAAGAAAATAACATCGACCAGCTGGAGCGCTAAGGGAAAGATGGACCAGCTGGAGCAATAAGAAGTCAGGATGAGCAGTTGATACAACAGGTGGATCAGCAACCTTGACGTCAGCAGAATCAGCAGTTGAATAAAGAACAGTTATCCGGCTATGAACTGAAGAGAACGATTCAGCAGTGAGCTACAGTAGATTCAGCAGTGAGCTACAGTACGTTCAGCAGTGAGCTACAGTATGTTCAGCAGTGAGCTACAGTTATTCAGCGGTGAACAGAAGTATGTTCAGCAGTAAAGACAAGGATGTCGATCAGCAATGAAGAAAATATACAAGCAGAAGCTGAATCTAAGCAAAAGCTGAATTGAAGCAAAAGCTGAATCAAAGCAGAAGCTGAAAAAGACGTGATAAGAAGAGAAAGGCGAAGCAGTTAACAACATATATGAAGATTTACTTAGAAGTCAACTGCTGAGCATATTAGGATGTGACCAGAAGAGACGCAAGCAGAAGCTGATCAAAGTTCAAAAGCTTATTCAGAAGAAGACAAAAGCCTGCAAAAGAAAGGACACAAGGACAATCCTGTCGGTACTTTACAGAACATCTTTCAACGGGAAGAAAATTTGTGTCCAACGGATTGAATTTAAACAAAGGCAATTTAAGGCGAAGATTTGAAGAAATCGATGATGCTGGTGTGAAAGACAAAAATGGAGAAATTACAGAGTGAAGAAAACAGGAAGATGATGCTGGTTGTTTTTGAACGAGCACTGATTCTAAAACGCATGTGCTATTTTTTTTTAAATGCTTTAACTGTTTTTGAAAAGCTTATTTTATAAAGATAGGGAGAGTTATTATTAATCCTTCATCTGCATATATAAGCTAAAGCAGAAGCACACTATCATCTATTTCAAAATCATATCATTCATGCATATGGATTTTTCCCAATTTTGGTTTCCAAAATTTGTAAAATTCCTACTGTCACGGTTTTTTTTATTGTGGCAGTGTAGGGAGAGCTTTATTTAAAATTTGTCGGGAAAACCAGTTTTCGATTCCTTTTTGATTCCCACAAAAAAGGAGAGAATTGTTAGATCCTGCATCTGTTATTTGAGGTTTTGTGTAAATAAAAAAGGGAGAGATTGATGGATCTGGATAACAGATCCAGATCTGAGTTTTGAATTACACAAAACATGTTATTATGTTTCTAAAATTTCTACGTAGTGTACAGATTTAACAGAAGATATCTAAAGAAGAGCTGAAATAAGACTTGAGAAATCTGGATCAACAACTTAGACGTAATGGCTGGATTAGCAATGGAGATTTCCAAAGCTGAGCCAGCTAATCGTAATTAGGCAAAAGCCAAGTTTAACATAGATGCTTACATGGACATCTTCCCTTACATGGAAACCTACGTGGACAGCAATCCTTACGTGGAGTCCAGCGTGAACAGATATGCTTACGTGGAAGTCCAGCTGTACTTGCTGTTAGTTGCGTCGCGTACAGAGAAGTCTGATGAAGAGCGAAGTCTGGAGAAGTCTGATCAGGAGTAACTATAAGAGAAGCTGGAGAATATGGATTCAACAGTACAAGTATTCAGCAGTCGTGACATCATCCAAGCTTATTGAATATTTCAGTAGTCGTGACATCATCCAAGCTTATTGAAGATTTCAGCAGTCGTGACATCATCCAAGCTTATTGAAGATTTCAGCAGTCGTGGCGTCATCAAACGATGGGCAACAGTGAGATGTATCAGATCTGATACAGTAACTCAATCAGATTTGACTGTAGCAGACCAAGAGCTAAAAATAGTAAATCGCATTTTCGGAGGCCTAAACGAAGGAATTTGGCCAAAAACAGAGGATCTCACTGTATAACAGTGAGTCTTGCTCGTTGGACCGTTTTGGAGGGAATAGCACAGGCCCCATGAAAAAATGTGATGTCTGATCAGTTGTTGAAGACAACAGGAGCAGCTGATCAGAAGTTGAAAGCAGATGTTGATCAAAAGATAAGAAGAAAATAACATCGACCAGCTGGAGCGCTAAGGTAAAGATGGACCAGCTGGAGCAATAAGAAGTCAGGATCAACAGTTGATACAACAGGTGGATCAGCAACCTTGACGTCAGCAGAATCAGCAGTTGAACAAAGAACAGGTATCCGGATATGAACTGAAGAGAACGATTCAGCAGTGAGCTAAAGTAGATTCAGCAGTGAGCTACAGTACGTTCAGCAGTGAGCTACAATATGTTCAGCAGTGAGCTACAGTTATTCAGCGGTGAACAGAAGTATGTTCACCAGTAAAGACAAGCCATATCAGATGTCGATCAGCAATGAAGAAAAGATACAACCAGAAGCTGAATCTAAGCAAAAGCTGAATCGAAGCAAAAGCTGAATCATGAAGCTGAATAAGACGTTATAAGAAAAAGAAAGGCGAAGCAGTTGACAACATATATGAAGATTTATTTATAAGTCAACTGCTGAGCATATTAAGATGTGAACAGAAGAGACGCAACCAGAAGCTAATCAAAGTTCAAAAGCTTATTCAGAAGAAGACAAAAGCCTGCAAAAGAAAGGACACAAGGACAATCCTGTCGGTACTTTACAGAACATCTTTCAACGGGAAGAAAAATTGTGTCCAACGAATTGAATTTGAACAAAGGCTATTTAAGGGAGAAGATTTGAAGAAATCGATGATGCTGGTGTGAAAGACAAAAACAGAGAAATTACAGAGGGAAGAAAACGGGAAGATGAAGCAGTCGACCACCATTAGAGAGGAGCTTATTGCAGTGTCGACTGCTGAGTCTTCATCATCTCTTTAGTAGCATTTACCAGTTGTGTGAGATATTATTATTACGAGAGTTGTTCTTACACTGTATATCTCACACATAGAGATTTATTCACATTCTTGAGAGTTGAGCAAAATTGTATATTGAATGAATCTCAAACCCAAAATGTAAAATCAGATCCCGTCCAAGCACGAAGACGTTATACTCTGTGTTTGTATCCTTTCTCACAGAGGCGTAAAACAAGTGATTGACACAGCCGAGGGCTGGTGTAGAGTCTAGGAGTTCTAGCAGCTGCTGGCTGTTGGATCGGGTCTGTAAACGATGTGTAGATCAAATATTCTAGTGGATCCTTCCCGGAGCGGAAGAAGGGGAGATGTAGGATATTTATATCCGAACTTCCATAAACAAACAACAACGTAATATCTTTATGATTTACTGTATTTATTCCGCATACACATTTATCAGTTACACATTAGCACACACAAAGCAAACAGATTTCACGCAGTCGCATTGCATTGTTTTAACACAAATCTGTTTGTGCCATGTTTTAAAATTAGGATTCAGTTCTGGTGTATTCCTGTTGGCGCAGTGGTGGATCCGGATCCCGTTCCCGGGGGCGCAGCGGAAGTTTCAAAAATTGCCCCGGAAACGTTCAATACATAACAATCAATGCATAGAACATACATAGGATGTTTTAATGAAGTTACCTTGCTGGCGTCTAGGCGCCTGGCTCCGACCAGAATCATAGGGAAACTGGCACTTCAAGGTAGGCGGCGGTAGATCTCCTAATCCGGTCCACGACTGGAAACAGGACTCCTTCGTCAGTCTGCACTAGAAGAGCTGACGAATTTCACACGAACAGAATCTCCTTGTCGACGTGATCGGAACAAGTCCAATCACATGAGCACCGGCGGCGGGCGGCGGTACGGCGGACGGCGGGCGGCGCGTGGTGGTCGGCGGCCGTGGGAGAGGGAGTGAGGAGAGGGGGCGGCTCTTGCTAGGGTTTAGAGTTCAAGTGTGTGTCATAATAACCCTAGGATAATAATAAGTAGACAAGTGATGGGCTTGGACTGGCCCAATGGGCCTGGGTCAGGCCCAGGTACATATGAACAGCCGGTTCATTTCCGATCGACGATCTGATTGGACCCGACGGTTTTATCATAACTCCGATCATCGATCTGATTGGAACGATCTACACAGTTTCCAAAACTGAGTATTATGATGTGAAAACAATTTTTCAGACCACCTAGTCCAAAATCGCAGTTTAGCCCTTCAACTTTGGGAAATCGCAATTTGACCGTTGTTGACTTTTAGTAACTCGCACTCCCTAAATTCCTCCTCCTATGCTCAACTCATTGAGCTCAGTTTCCGTGCAGGAATCGTGAAGCCAATACTTGTGTGACCCTCAATGGTTCAGGGATACAGCTAGCCGTGGGCCCAAAACCATTGTGGCTCCAAATCACAATTTCGGACTGACCCATCGGATCATGGTAAAGCGCCTAGCAACATCGCTCCATGATCCCCTAGGTATCACTGATAGTGCCTGCAAGAACCAGTCGGTCGTGGTTAGCGTACAGTACGGTCCTTCAACACATATATCCCGATCAGATCAACGACCATTGGTAAATCGAGAGTCGCTAGAGATCCAATAGCTATGCATACATCTCGGAGATCAAATAGTGATATCGCGTGTGTTACTAGGTAAACCCATTTACCTAAAACACATCTAGTACTCTGGCCAGAGATTTATCACACTATTACCTCCTCAGATAGTGTCAGGCCTCGTGCTCACAACAGATAAACACATGCGGAAGCTATCAAAAAGTGGGTAAAATTTTCGCTTTTAGGCCCGACGGTTTTAAACATATAAATTAAAATACAAAAATACTTAAAATAAGTTTCCCAATTCATAAAACAACCAACAATAAAGCATACATAATTCAAAACATGTATCAGACTCCCCTACGGGTACAACAACAAAGCGCAGGGCATCCCCCTGGATAACTGATACATATATATAAGTATGCTATAGGCAACTGGGACACGCTAGCCACCTCCTGGGGCACCACCAGCTGGGTTAAAACCACGACCAGCTGTAGAACCTGGGTTTCCTGAAAATAACGCAACAAAGAAACAAACCAAGCCCCGGAGGGACATGGGGTCAAACCCCAGTACGGAGAGCAACAATACAACAACAATAAACAGCAAAGGAATAAAATGCAGATTCTATGAATGAGATGCCGAATAACAACGGAAGGCTCGACCCTCGAGGGAGCTAAGGAACTCAAACATAGCTCCAAGAATCATCAACAACATACAGTGGCCACGGGGTGTGTTCACAGTGTGGTAGTGAGCCACTCGCCATGACACTACACCCACTTACCAGATGCATCAAACAACTCAACCTGGTGTTGCCTCGCCCATGAACTGTGGTAGTTAACCACTCGACGCATGGTGGCTACGATCCTAGCAGGGAGATGAGAGTGCGGTATTGCCGCTCGCCCTCACATCCTGGTAAAAACAACAACAATACAACAAGGTACAAAGACTAACAAAGCTGGAAAAAGGAATACCATGCATGTATGCAACATACTGGAATACAAGCATATACACCTATGCAACCCAGCAATAACACAATAGCATACAGAATTCTCAACAGGACACAACCAGCAGGCACGGCCATTCCACATACCAGCAACTACAATCATCCAAGCCATAACCTCGCTGTAATATAAGCTCAAATCCGTACCTTATACTGAGCAACAATTAACACTGCGAGAAATCCCGAAGACTCTGGTAAAAGCCTGTTACACACGGCATACACAACATAAATCTAATGGGTTGCTAATCATGCTCATGGCTGGGAGTCACACTCAACCAGCTGCTCAATATACCTCAACAATTAAACAGAAAGCTTAAAACTATGGCTAGGAACAAGGTCTCACCGAAAACCAGAACGTAGTTCTACCCGGTCGACGCAACACTCGAACGGCAGCAACTTCGTGTTCCTCAACTAGCCAATTACAGCTTCTAAAACTGGTACGAAATGGAAGAGCTTCTCGAGTGGAGTCCAACGCTACCTCGCACGAGCAAAACAACCACCGAAAACGCCGGGAAATCGCCGGAAAAGCTAACGGTTGAACAGTGTTCTAGGGTTCGAAGAGCAAAGAACGAAAGGCTGGAAATTTCTAAGTATGGGATATAATAATCCACAACGAAGACCAAGTCTTGCTATTTATAATTCCCACAACTGCTGAAATCTTAAAAACAATCCACCGACAAAATCAGCAGAAACACTACAAACAGCAGACGCAAGGAACCAACTGCTGATTCTCAATTAACGCTAAAACAATCGCAAAACAAACCAACGGTTGGTTCTCAAAAAGGCGTCACGCCAACTTACTCAAACGACGTCGCACAGGATACTATACCAGCAGCTGGGTATCCAGTCGCAAGAACAAAAAAATGCAACGCTTCTCTCTCTGCTGGTTCCAGTCGCAACCTCAAAACGCAGCGTTGCAACTAACTCAAATGACGTCATCAAATCTGATAGCAGCACTAGCTAATTACCAGCAGCAAGCTACAGTAACGAAAATCACTCGCAGCTGGACTCCCAGTCGCAACAACGAAACGACGACGTTTCCTCTTCGAGCTACAGGAAAGTTGACCCGCGTTGACATTTGCTTCTGCTGAACAACCAGCAGACACACGCACGCAATTCCACCAACTGGTACCAAACGCAACATCCAAACTACATCGCGCCAACTAAACTAAACACAGTCGTTTTGCCCTCGCTACACGAAAACACTAAAGCACCTGCTGATTACAACACGCGCAACCAGACTTCATGCAAACGACGACGTTTCGGGAATCTCGCGCTGAAACACGCTTCTGCTGGATTCATCACCGACCAGCTGCTAGCTCACAAAACCAGCTGATACTCGAAAATCTCAAAAACACGAAAACTTCCAGAATTGCTCCAAATGCTATTTCAGACCCGAAAATGTAAACCAACTCTCAAACAGAGATTCGACCAGCAGAAAACTCCCAAAAACCGATAAAATCAACAGATAAATCTTAACACAAATCCAGGTCTCACATTTCTCCCCCACTAAAAAGGATTTCGTCCTCGAAATCACAGCAACAACTCTGGAAAACAACACAACAGCAAGCTACAAACAGAACTCGCCCAACACAAGGCCAAGAGTTCAAGATAACTGAGCAAACAAATAACAACAACTAGGGAAGGAAATACAACCAAAAGCTACAAACTACTGGAAATTTAGCTCAACAGCTACTCAAACAGATGCGGCCACTCGCGCAGCATCTTTTCTTCCAGTTCCCAAGTAGCTTCTTCCCTACCATGTTTGCTCCACTGCACCATTACCAACGGAATGGTTTTATTCCTCAACTGTTTCTCTTTTCTGCCAAGGATCTGCAAAGGGTATTCCTGATAGCTCAACGACTAATCTAGCTCTACCTCATCAGTTCCAAGCACATGAGACGGATCTGGCTCGTATTTCCTCAACATGGAAACGTGAAAGACATCATGCAGAGAAGAAAACTCGGACGGCAACAACAGACGATACGCTAAAGGGCAAATCCTCTCGACAATCTCATACGGACCAACGTAACGAGGGGCTAACTTTCCCTTGCGTCCAAAGCTCATCACACTACGAAACGGAGAAACCTTGAGAAATACACGATCACCAACCTGAAACTCAAGATGTCGACGCCTCTTATTCGCATAACTGGCTTGGTGATCCTGGGCAGCTTTCATCCGTTGCCTAATAAGATCCACGTGATCTTTCATTTGCTGCACAAAGTCAGGGGCAGATAGCTGCTTCTCCCCCACTTCTTCCCAACACACTGGCGATCTGCACTTGCGGCCATACAAAGCCTCGAAAGGCGCCATGCCAATCGTCACTTGGTAGCTGTTATTATACGAAAACTCGACCAAAGACAACGCGTCTTGCCAACTATCTCCGAAATACAACACAACAGCACGCAACATATCCTCTAACGTCTGGATAGTTCGCTCATATTGGCCATCTGTCTGGGGATGATACGCGGCACTCATAGCCAATCTAGTGACCAAAGCTGTCTGCAAACTCTTCCAAAACCTGGAAGTAAACCTCGGATCTCGGTCAGACACGATTGAAACAGGCACACCGTGCAATCTAACAACAAAATCAACGTACAGCTTTGCCATCTTCTTCAACGAGAAGGTCATCCCATAGGGAATGAAGTGTGCAGACTTAGACAAACGGTCTACAACTACCCAAACAGCATCGCATCCTCGGCTGGAACGAGGCAAATGCGTTACGAAATCCATCGCAATGTGCTCCCAATTCCATTGAGGCACCTCTAAACTCTGCAACAGACAACCAGGTCTCATCCTTTCGGCCTTAACCATCTGACAGTTCAAACAACGAGCGAAAAAACCAGCAACATCGCTCTTCAGGCCAGCCCACCAAAAGTGCGGATTCACAGCATGGTACGTCTTCCGCGCACCAGGATGAACACTATGTCTGCTACAGTGCGCTTCTCGTAGGATCTCTTCCTTCAAATCAATCAAATTGGGTACAACCAACCTGCCCCGGAAACGCAAACAACAATCGGACGAGACAGAATAGTCCTCAAGTTCGCCAGCCCTGACTTTAATCTTCAACTCGTGGATTGATGGATCGGTCCTCTGAGCTGCTCGAATGTTGGAAACAGCCTGCGGTTCCACTTGAAAAGATGAAACCATCACAAAATCCTCAGCTGGGTAGAATCTCCAACCCGTAGTCTTAAGATGCTCTTTATCCTTAGAGATGTACAACGACGCAAGCATCTCACTAGCCTTCCTGCTCAAAGAATCAGCGACTACGTTCGACTTCCCAGGCTGGTATTTAATCTCACAGTCAAAATCCTTAAGCAGCTAGCCAACACAGGTGCAGTAGTTAACTTCTCCTTGAGCAGTTGAAAAGCATTCTCACACTGCTCAGTCCAAACAAACCGTTTATCTTTCTGGGTCAATTGGGTCATCGGCTTTGCTATAGAAGAAAACTCCTCAATGAAACGACGATAATAGCCAGCCAGACCTAAGAAACTGCGAATCTCAGACACGTTTCTCGGTCGCTCCCAGTTCAACACGGCATCCACTTTACTGGGATCCACAGAAATGCCATCTGCTGAAATGACATGACCCAGAAATACTACGCGTTCCAACCAAAACTCGCACTTGGAAAACTTCGCATACAACTGCTGCTCTCTCAACCTGAGAAGAACCATCTCCAAGTGCTCCTTGTGCTCCCTCGGAGTCTTCGAGTAAACCAAGATGTCGTCTATAAAAACAATCACAAACTGATCTATGAACTCTCTAAAACCCCGTTTCATCAGATCCATGAAGACTGCAGGCGCGTTTGTCAACCCAAACGGCATCACCAAAAACTCAAAATGTCCGTACCTCGTACGAAACGCAGTCTTCGCGACATCTTGTTCCCTCACTCTGAGCTGATGGTACCCGGAACGAAGATCAATCTTAGAATACACCGCAGAACCTTGCAACTTATCAAAAAAATCATCGATTCTCGGCAACGGGTACTTATTCTTCACAGTGACTTTATTCAACTGACGAAAATCAATGCACATCCGCATTGAGCCATCCTTCTTCTTCACAAACAAAATGGGCGCTCCCCACGGTGACATACTAGGGCGAATGAAACCCTTCTCCAGCAAATCATCTAACTGTACCTCGAGTTCTCTCAACTCCGCAGGCGCTAGACGATACGGGGCACGAGAAATCGGAGCTGTGCCAGGCACCAACTCTATGCTGAAGTCTATCTCTCGTCTCGGAGGAAAACAGGAATCTCCTCCGGAAACACGTCGGGGAAGTGTCGCACCACAGGAACGTCACTAAGCTGAACACTAGAAGAAGAAGACGCATCCAAAGCGTAAATCATAAAGCCAGCATTTCCCAAAGACAACAAGCTAAACATCTCCATCGCGGAGACCAACGGAATCTTCGATCTAGAGTCCTGGCCATAGAAGTCCCACTTCTCGACAGAAAAAGGCCTAAAGCGCACAATCCCATGGAAGCAATCCACGGAGGCCCTGTAGTTGGACAGCACATCCATCCCAACTATATAATAGAAATCCCATAGCATCAAACGAATCAAATTCGCTAACAAGGCATGCTCACCAAACCGCAACACACCATCCAACAAAATCTCTTGCGAACACAGGCTCACACCACCGGGGGTAGAAACGGAAACAGCATCGCGCAAAGGGACGGTACACAAACCATGCTCAACAACAAACGAATCAGAAATAAACGAATGCGAAGCACCGGTGTCAAACAACACACGAGCAGGAAAGTCAAAAACAAAACATGTACCTCCAATCACCCGGCTCGGTGTCTCCTCGGCCTGCTCTCTCGTGAAGGCGTTAACCTGAGCATGATGGGGTCCTGGAAAGAAAGGCTGAGACGACTGCCCAAAACGCGAAGGGCCAGGCTGCTGAAACGGCCTAAACGGAGTCTCACCAAAACGGGGCTGCTGAAACTGCTGCTGCGAACGACCCCTAGACTGACCCCCACGACCCTGAGGCTGGGCCGCGGCCTGCTGAGCTCCCGCTGTCGGGCACACTCTCGCAAAGTGCCCATACTGACCACAAAGGTTGCAGGAACCCTGCACACCTACACACTGCGTCGAAGGATGCTTTCCACCACAAAAGCCACAAAACTCAGTCCGAGATCCACTGCTACTCGAACTGCCTGAACCAGAGGACCCTGAACCAGATTTCTTCTTAAACTGCTGACCGCGAGGTCGGAACCTACCACGGCCAGACTGC
>KQ986908.1:10545-39481 GCA_001598015.1 Dorcoceras hygrometricum
AGTCATAGAGGCAGTCAAAATCAAATCAAAACTCTGTGCCTAGACTCGAGTGTGATCAAAAGAAATCGAGCTTATCCCAGTTTAAGCTCTGATACCAAAAATGTCAGGCCCCGTGCTAATTACTAACAATTAACACATAATAAGCGCATAAACACGGAAGCTTAAAATCAGGGCTTAAAAATTTTTTCGAAATACAATGGGCCTGAACTTCAAATTATAAATCAAATCAAAACTCTGTGCCTAGACTCGAGTGTGATCAAAAGAAATCGAGCTTATCCCAGTTTAAGCTCTGATACCAAAAATGTCAGGCCCCGTGCTAATTACTAACAATTAACACATAATAAGCGCATAAACACGGAAGCTTAAAATCAGGGCTTAAAAATTTTTTCGAAATACAATGGGCCTGAACTTCAAATCATACATTCAAAATAGCGATAATAAAATACGAGTTGACTCAAACTCCGACACAACAAGTATATCAACCAAATATAAATCCCCAATACATGATAACACGGGGCATCCCCCGGTTCAATACATATCATATATAGACTGGGACTCAGGGACGCGGGGATCGACCAGCTGAACTTACACTCTGCCCAGCTAGGTTACCTGAAACTCCTGCAAATGGGTAACGCAGACCCAAACAACAAAAGCAAGAAAAGAAGTACGAGGTCAAGACTCAGTACGAAGGGCTATCAAAGCAGATAAACATGTAACATGCTATAAATCAATGCTATGAATGCATGAGGGCTATCAAGAAATCAGATAGCTAGACCAGTCTATCAACTGGCAACTCAAATCAAGCCTCTATACCACACACAGCCAATCAGCCGGTGGAAATCATCGGTCCGTGATCATCGGGGCCCGTCAGCCCATCACAGCTCGGCGGTAGACACTCGTATCCGGTAGTCACCGCTCCGAAGATAGTGTTGGACTTTTCGGACACGACTAAACAGTCGGCCAGTCACAACGTGGCACCCAATCAGGTAATCAAATCAATTTATCAATTCAGGCTCAAGATGTATGCAATGAATGTCATTCAATTTCAATGCTCAATGCATACAGTTTACAATACGTGAAACAGAACAGAATTCATTCAATTCCATCACCTAAATTCACGTAAGCCACATAACAGCAAATCACAACACTGAAAAGATAGACATGTTCACGCTCAACTTCTAAGTGCCGCTCAATCGTACCTTCCTTCTTCGAATTACCTAACAGATTCCTCCTGGCTCAAATTACGCAGCAGGAAACTTCCTGGAAGCTGAAATCTGTTACAACATAGCTAATATCTTAGCTCAATTCTGCTACAAAATCACGCTAATCCTACGGCCAGAAGCATACTTTGATCCTATACTTCTACGCAGGCATTACCTACTTAAAACCGAGCTCAAACTACTAGAAATGCTCACCCAAAAGCTCACGCTAGCAGAGGAACGCACGCACAGACTTTTCCTCAAAATCTTCGAAATCCAGCAGCTTCACGTTCCCACTTCCAGCGTAATTACAACGTCTCAAATGGGTAGCAAACGAAAGATCTAAGCAAGGGGAATCCAGCGCCACTAAGATCTCCAAAAACAGAGGCTGGATGCGACGGGAAGATCAGCAGGTACCAACTCTTACCTTCATAAAATCAGCAGAGCAAACATAAGCATTCGCGAGAAAGCACTTCAAAACGACACCGCTCCAACTTATCAAGACGACGCCGTAGCAATTCTCCAGCTGACAACAGCTCTCGCAAGCAAAACGACCATCTGCTGGCAACAGCTCTCTCTCCAAAACAATTCATCTGCTGGTCGCGAGAAATCACTCAAAACGACGACGCATCTACTAATCCAAACGACATCACTTTCGTTACGTAAACATTGCTACCAACAGCTGATCTCTCCAACGAAAGGCTCAAAACGCAGCGTTTCAACTAATTCAAACGACTCCGCTTCTCTACATTCGTATTTGCGCGCCTGCTGATCAGCAGCAACCATCACGACACAATCTACTACCAGCAGCAAGGAATACATCACGCCTACATCATCATATCTATCGACAGCTCTCGCGACTGATTCCACAAACCATCAGCTGATCACTGTTCACAAGCGCAACTGCTGAATTCAATAGTCAACACTCCAAAATGTTGACTAACGCGTGTCACTTCCTCGCTCAATCTCACGCTAAACGCAACATCTGCCAGCAGCAATCTTCAACTCAAACTAAAACCAGCAGATCTTAATGCGTCACGCTTACATCTCCTCTGCTGATTCCAATCCGACCAGCAGCGAGCTACAGTAAGGTTGACATGCGTTGACTCCGCTACAAATAGTGTACTGCTAACAGCTTGCATCAAATCGCTACGATCGAAATTCCCAAAAATAAACGCAACGCTCAAAATCAGCAGGAACTTCGAAATCTACGTGATTAATTCCCAAATCAAATCAATTAATCACTAATCCAAATTCTCAATCCTCACAATAGTCATAAAATCTACTATCACAATAACATACACTATAGTGCATTCAAAGTCTTTATCCAACAATTTGTAATCATAATAATGAAGATAAAGAATGCTATATAAATGTGAATTTCATAAATAATGATCGTTTACATAGAGTCAACAAGAACCCACATGCCACAAGTTGGTTAGTTGGGCACACTTTAACACTTACGAGCTTTTAATTTACAGTAAAATATATTTTGATGTTTGTACTACATGCCTTTGTTATTTCTAGATTTTCTTGCCGAGCCTCTAGGCTCACTAGATTTCCTAAATGCAGGTGATCAGTTTTAGAGGTTGCAGGTTGGTGCAAGCTCGATCAGATCGGGTGTGTTTATCGTGGTGCTTGTGTTTTCGCACCAGCCAGAATTCAAAGATTTTGTTCAGTTCAGTTTTGAGTTAATTGCGTTCGTACCAAATTTGTACAAGATATTTCAGATACAGTTTTTGTAACCGGAATGAAATTATTTTTCAAATTTTTATCCCGTTTCCACATATTCTATAAGCCGGAGCTGTTTTCCTTCCAGTAGTGATCTGAAATTAATATATGTTATCCAAGAAGTATTTGGTTAATAATCTCTTGACCAAGTAAAATTTTTAGTATCATTCAATTCAAGCCTTAAATTTATTATAATTGAAATTCAAAAAATGTGGTCGTTACAGATTGCCTCTCAGAAACCATACACATGGCACAAGAATAGCAATAGAAAGTCTATGTAGAAGGATCCTCATGCTCTATGAGTGGGGTCGGAGTTGTAATAGTGTCTTCTTGGGGAGATGAGATGTGACGTCCGGGGCCAAAGAGGGCGGGGAGTGATTACCCGTGCCAAGAGGTTGCAAAGACAATGAGCGGCTCCTGGCAGGCTTCTAGGCGAAGGGGCACATGAATGAACCAATCCCACACCGAAATGATATGGATTACGAGATTGGGAAGTTATAGATGTAGTTGAGGTTAGTTGAGGTTTCTTATCAGATTTAATTGGTACTACCCATAACAACAAGGTGCATCTTCTTTTCGGCAGCTCATCACTTAAGAACTCCAAAGTTAAGCTTGCTTGACTTAGGACAATTTTGGGATGCGTGACCACTTGGGAAGTTTCTAATGGTGCATGCGAGTCAGGACAAAACACGCTGATAAGATAAGTGTTGGTACAGTGGGGGCAGACATGAAATCTGGGGCGTTACATGAGACTAGCATGGCTGTGAGGCTAGACTTCAAAGCCTCGAACAATGAAGAAAAATATGAATCCTTACTCATCGGACTCCTAGACACTAAAAGTATGGGAAATGCTCGAATCATTCCCTTCTCGAACTCTCAGTTATTCATTCAGCAGAGAAATAGAAAATTCAAGGTGAATAACGAGAATATGGTAAAGTACGCGGAGGCCTTGAGTAAAGATTATGGAAGAATTCTCACATATTATTCTCAAGCAGATATCTCGACCTGATGAAAAGGTGGACAGGCCGGCACGGATGGCCAATCTCTCGCCTCGACCTCGGGGAAAAAGGTGCGAGGGAAGGACTTGGTTCTCAAATTTACCAAGTCGATCAGGAATCGGGATGCATTCCCCACTCAGATTGGAGGTATGATGTTTATGAATTCCTCGTACACCACACTATCCACGAAGAATCTCGAAAGGCTCGGGAGGTCAGGCCCAGAGCATTTCGTTTTGTATATCTTAATGGTGTTAAGTACAAGAGATTTTTCTCACGACCCCTTTTTGAATGCTTGGGCCCGGAAGAATCTAATTATGTACTTAGATAAATCCATGAAGGATGCTGCGAAAATCACCTCGAGAGTATAGCCCTAGAGAGGAAGGCCCTCCTGGCGGGTTTTTTATTTCCAACCATGCACAAGGATGGTTTAACCATTGTCCGAGCCTGCCTTGGTTCCCAGAAACATGCCAACTTGCAGAAACAACCTGCTGAGCTCCTAAAGTCAGTCATATCCTCTTCCCATTTTGATCAATGGGGCATAGATATAGTATGCCCCTTCAATCTAGCTGGAGGATAGCAGAATTTTTTATTAGTCGTCGTGGATTAATTTTCAAAGTGGGTAGAAACTAAGCCATTACCAAGAATCTCTGAGGCCAAGATAGTTCAATTATTGTGTAAAATAATAGTCTACCGCTTCAGAATAACTCGAAGGATTTTATCGGATAATGGAAAGCAGTTATTGGGGAAAAAGTGTGGGCGTGGTGCTAGGAGATGAAGATTGAACATACTTCACCACTATAGCGTATCTTCAGAGTAATGGAGTCAAGGTCACCAATCCGTCCATTGTACAAGCGTTAAAAGCGCGACTTGATTTGGTCCCAGAAAAGTGGGTAGATGAACTACCAAGCGTACTATGGCCTACCAAACCACAGCTCGATAAGGAACTATAGAACATAGTTTAGCATGGTCTACGAATCCGAAGACCCCGTTGAGATTGGCCAAGATAGTCTTCAAGTGACAAAGTATGCTCAAGACAATGGTGAAATTTGGGGTTTCGAGTTGGATCAATTGGAAGAGATGAGAGTTCGGAAACCATGAGGGTCTCTTCTAACCAGAGAAGAATGACCTAAGCCTATAACAAGAAAGTTCAACCTCGGGGATATGAGATCGGGGATCTGGTTTGGAATAGAACTCAATATCAAGGGGATAGAGGAAAACTCTACCCAAAGATGAATGTGATATATTTCCTGTGTGATCTTATTGTATTAATGTTTACCTAGATGCCGCCTATACGTAGGGGTAGAGCTACCAGGCAGATCCCGACTGAGTCTGAGGGTCAGAACAAGGAAATGGAGCATAGTGCTCCTATTTGTAGGCGTGCTAGGCAGGTTGACGATGAGGTAGATATGTTGGCAGCACATGTGGATGAGATGGAACTGATTATGGCGAGGTTTCAGTGTATGAATCCTTAGACCTTCGATGGTGACGGGAGTAGTTCCGATGCTGAGTTTCGGGTGCAGCATATTACCGGACTGTTTGATACAGTGCGCTGTGATGACGAGCGCAGACTGTGTTTGGAAACCTTACAGCTGAGGAAGAATGCAGAGCGATGGTGGAGAGTTGCTTCATGTACGCTTGAGGAGACTGGTATGGGGATTAATTGGGATAGTTTCTGTACTGCGTTCTGTCAGGAGTATGTTCCGGAGTCCTATGTGAATGCCGGGCGCGAGAGTTTGATAACTTGGTTCAGGGAACCATGTCGGTGGGAGAGTATGCTTGAAGTTTTTCTTCTCTTCTTGGATATGTTCGGCATGTGTTTGGCCGTGAGAGGGCGAAGAGAAACAAGTTTCTGGAAGGGCTGAATGAAGATCTTTATTCCTTGGTATTGGTGGGTTCACCTACCAGTTATGCGGATGCGGTGGACAAGACCATGGACATCGAGGAACGGTTGCGGAACCACATGTCTCGAGTTCAGCCTCAAGCTACTCATGGTACTCGACTAAATGTTCCAGGGGCGCAACCTCCATAATTTCCCCAGTCATCCCAGCAACCACAATAGTCAGCGCAACAATCTGGACGCCACAGGTTTAGACCCCGTGGCCATCAGTTGAAGAAGAAACAGGGTTCTAGTTCTTCCGGCTCTGGTAGTTCGAGCAGCAGTAGCAGCCCGAGGGCTATCTTTTGTGGTCAGTGTGGAGGAAAACACCCTACGACGCAGTGTGGGGGTTCAGGGTGCGTGCAATAATTGTGGGCAATATGGACATTTTGCGAGATTATGTCCATTGGCTAGATCTCAGCACACCGCAGCCCCACCACAGGGTCGTTCTGGTGGGTCACCTCGAGGTCGTTGTTTTCCTGTTCAGCAGCAGAGGGTGGGGGAAGCTCAGCATAGGCCGTTTCAGCAGCCTGGTCCTTCGCGTTTTGGACAGTCTTCCCAACCCCAGTTCTCAGGACCTCAACATGCCCAGGTTAATGCCATGACGCGGGAGCAAGCGGAGGGCACGCCTGTAGGAGTGATTGCAGGTACTTGTATTGTCTTTGATTTTCCTGCACATGTATTGTTTGATACTTGAGCATCACATTCGTTTATAGATGATGCATTTGTGTTTGAGCATGGTTTGCATACCACTTCTTTATGTGTTGTTGTTTCTATTGCGACTCATGCCGACGCGAGGCTGTTCTCCCGAGAGATTTTGTTGAATGACATTCTTAAGTTTGGTGAGAACATTTTGGTAGTGAATTTGATTCGGTTAGTGATGTGGGATTTCGATTGCATAGTGGGAATGGATGTGTTGTCTAGTTCTACGGCCATCGTGGATTGTTTCCATGGCATTGTGCGTTTTCGGATTCAGTTTGGAGAGAAGTGGAACTTTTACATCCACGATTCCCAATCGAAGATTCCGTTTATCTCTGCCATGGAGATGTTTGGCCTGTTTTCGTTGGACAATGTCCGGTTCATGATCTATGCCTTGGATGAATCCTCAAAGTCTCATGTGGAGCTTAGTGACATCCCCGTTGCTCGAGATTTCCCTGACGTGTTTCAGGAGGAGATTTCTGGTTTTTCTCCGAGGAGGGAGATTGACTTCAGCATTGAGTTGGTACCTGGTACGGCTCCTATTTCATAAACTCCGTATCGTTTAGCACCATCAGAGTTGAGGGATTTGAAGGTACAACTTAGCGACTTGTTTGAGAAAGGCTTTATTAGGCCGAGTAAGTCACCGTGGGGAGCTCCTATCTTGTTTGTGAAGAAGAAGGATGGTTCAATGAGGATGTACATCGACTTTCGACAACTGAATAAGGCGACAGTGAAGAATAAGTACCCTCTACCGGGGAACGATGATTTATTTGATCAGCTTCAAGGTTCAGCGGTGTATTGTAAGATCAATCTACGTTCGGGGTACCATCAGTTGTGTATTCGAGAGCAAGATGCTGCGAAAACTGCATTTCGTACAAGGTACGGGCATTACTAGTTCTTGGTTATGCCTTTTGGTTTCACGAATGCCCAAGCAGTTTTCGTGGATTTGATGAATCGTGTCTTTCGAGAATTCATCGATCAATTTGTGATTGTGTTTATCGATGATATTTTGGTGTACTCGAAGACTCCTATGCAGCATAAAAAGCATTTGAGGTTGGTTATCAAAACACTTCGAGACTCGCAGGTGTATGCTAAGTTCTCCAAATGCGAGTTTTGGTTGGATAGATTAGTGTTTCTGGGTCATGTCATTTCAGCTGCAGGTATATCTGTTGATCCCAGTAAGGTAGAGGCTGTGGTGAACTGGGAACGTCCCATGAATGTTTCAGAGATTCGTAGCTTTCTGGTTTGGCTAGCTATTATCTCCGCTTCATTGAGGGATTCTCTAGTATAGCTAAGCATATGACGCAGTTGACCCAGAAAGATAAGAGATTTGTTTGGACGGATCAATGCGAGAACAGTTTCCAATTGCTCAAAGAGAAGCTAACTTCAGCACCTGTGTTGGATTTGACTTCAGGTTCCGATGGTTTTGTGGTTTGTTCAGATGCTTCGCTTAATGGATTGGGTTGCGTGTTGATGCAGATTGGTCGAGTCATTGCGTATGCTTCTCGTCAGCTGAAACCTCATGAGACTCGATACCCAATTCATGATTTGGAGTTGGCAGCCGTGGTTTTTGCCTTGAATATTTGGCGCTACTATCTGTATGGCGAGCAGTTTGTGGTGTATACAGACCACAAGAGTCTTCAGTATCTTTTCTCTCAGTCAGATTTGAATATGAGACAACGTAGATGGATGGAGCTGCTTAAAGATTTTGATTATGAGATCCAATATCAGCATGAGAAAGTGAATGTAGTTGCTGATGCATTGAGCAGGAAAGCTCAAGTGTCGATGCTTGCATAGTTATCTATCTCGAAGGTTCATGAGCAACTAAGCACTACTGGTTGGCGTTTTTACCCAAGTGATGATTATGTTGTGGTTTCATCTTTTCAAGTTGATATACAGATTGTTTCGAGTATTAGAGCAGCTCAGATAACAGATCCATCTATCCATGAGTTGAAGTTGAAGGCTAGAGTTGGACAGTTGGAAGATTATTCTGTATCATCTGATGGTTGTTTGAGATTTCGTGGCAGGTTGGTAGTGCCAAATCTGATTGATTTGAAGGAGAAGATTTTGAGGGAAGCACACTGTAGTAGACATAGTATCCATCCTGGTGCAAGGAATATGTACCATGCCTTGAAGCCTCACTATTGGTGGGAAGGTTTGAAGAGCGATGTTGCTGGTTTTGTCGCTCGCTATCTGAATTTCCAACAAGTTAAGGCAGAAAGGATTAGACCTGGTGGTTTATTTAAGAGTTTAGAGGTGAACCAATGGAATTGGGAGCATGTAGCAATGGATTTTGTTACACATTTGCCTCGTTCTAGTCGAGGATGTGATGCTGTCTGGGTTATGATAGACAGAATTTCAAAGTCAGCTCACTTCATTCCCTACAATATGACGTATTCTTTGAAGAAGATGGCGAATTTGTACATAAATTTCATGGTGCATTTTCATGGTGTGCCTGTGTCCATTGTTTCAGATCGAGATCCAAGGTTTACTTCCAGTTTTGAAAGAGTTTGCAAACAGCTTTGGGAACCAGCTTGACTATGAATACATCATATCATCCTCAAACCGATGGCCAATCTGAGAGGACTATCCAGACTTTGGAGGATATGTTGAGGGCTGTTGTGATGGATTTCAGTGGTAGCTGGAAAGATTCGTTGTCTTTGATTGATTTTTAGTATAATAACAGCTACCAGGTGACGGCATGGCACCATTTGAGGCATTGTATGGTAGGAAGTGCAGATTGCCAATTTGTTGAGAAAAAGTGGGGGAGAAGTAGCTGTCTTCTCCAGAATTTGTGCAGCAGATGAGAGATCAGGTGGATCTGATTAGGCAACTTATGAAAGCTGCACAAGATCGCCAAGCTAGTTTTGCGAACAGAAGGCGTAGGCCTATGGAATTTCATGTTCGTGATCAAGTGTTCTTGAAAGTTTCTCCTTTCAGAAGAGTTATGAGAGTTGGTCTCAAGGGAAAGTTAGCTCCTCGTTATGTTGGAGCTTATGAGATTGTGGATACGATCGGTCCTTTGGCTTATCGTTTGTTGTTGCCGCCAGATCTGTCCTCATTACATGATGTGTTTCATGTATCTATGCTGAGGAAGTATGTGCCATATCCTTCCCATGTGTTGCGAATTGACTAGGTGGAGCTGGATCGAACTTTGAGTTATGTTGAGTATCCCTTGCAGATTCTGGACAGGAAGGAGAAACAACTCAAGAACAAGACCATTCCCTTGGTGATGGTCCAGTGGAGCAAACATGGTAGAGAAGAAGCTACGAGGGAGTTAGAGGAGACAATGCAACGTGAGTGGCCTCATATGTTTGAGTAGATCTTGCATTAACTCCAGTAGCTAGTTTGCTTGTTGTTTTGCCTAGGTATCTTGAAATATTGGTTAGTAGCCTCTTGTTGCGTGTTAGAGTTTTGTTGGGTGTATTGCGCTTACCATGATTTCTCCGTTGTTGAGTTTTTGTTCAGTTCTGTAGTTGTTGTTTGATTCGAGGACGAAATCTTTTTTTCAGTGGGGGGGAATGTGAGACCCAAAAGATGATTGGATTAATTAAGTTAATTAATCGGGTTTATTATAGACCATGTTTGGCGTGAACAGATCTGGGATGGATCAGCTTTGAGCTGGTATGCTTGGTGAACGTATCGGATCTGTATGAATACTAGAAACAACTCTGGAATGTTGGAGAATTTTGCGAGAACATGATCAGATTTGAGAATTGATGATGAAATATGGTTGTCGCAAGCCATTCTGGGCGCGCTAGCTGAATATCATGTGCGGGTAGCGAAGCGACGTTGTTTGGGAGAAATCAGATTTGAGGTGCGTACATTGCTAGTATTGTGCAGACCGGCTTGGTTTGTAATTTGGTGTAGACCGGTTCCGGGTTGTGTAGACCGGAAGGCAGTGCGACATCGTTTTGGTTATCAGTGAACGTCGGTTAGTACTTGTGTGAGATCTGGCAATCCAGATCTAAATTGCAATGCGACGCCGTTTAGAGAGACACGTGTATGAATTATTTGGATTCTTGTGCGACGTCGTTCGGTAGTAGAACGTTGGTTTAGCGTATGGTCCAGATCTGGAGTAGTACTCAGATTTGAGTGGGTATCAGCTTTGAGCCAGTGTTGTCGGTGGTTACTGTTCATCACATTTGGGAGACTTAAGTTGTACATATAGAGGACTTTGACTGTAGTCTCGCAATTATTTCCCGACACTTAGAAAATATATCATCTGCCGACATCAAACTCTCTTCTGTCGCAGTACCCTAGTTACTGTTCACCGAACCTTATCTTCTCCGATTACCGGTGGTAAAAGACTCTGATTGGAGCAAGAGTTGTAGCGCTGTATTCCTCTCACTAAGGTGTTTCTTCTTGTACCATTTTCGAAGACTTGGGTTAAGCTGGAAGAAGATCGCGAAAGGAGCTACCTTGTGTAGTCTGTTAGCATTTCGAGCAGATTTGTTCTTCTGTTCAGGTAACGCTTCGAGTAAGTTTTATATCCTACCTTATGCTCCGTTTAGAGCTATTTGTTGTGCTAGAACGGTAGGACAGAGCTGGTTGAGCTCATAGCTCCCAGTTAGAGTTTCTGGGCTTTAGGTCCCTAAGCTGATTGTTGTTGTTTGGCCAAGCAGGTGGAAGATTCGAGTTACTCGGGACTCTTGTTGTGGTAATTGTAGCTCAGAAAGCTAAGGTACGGATGTGATCTTGTTTACAGCTTTGGGATTTGGCATGGATATAGGTATATGCTTGTTGTATTGCATGTAAGTGTGCTGCTGTGTTGTTGCTGCTTACTGCTAGTCTCTATGCTGATTTATGTAAGTTGTTGCATTGGCATACACGCATTTTCCACGCTTGAGCTCATATCTGTCAGGCCTCGTGCTCATATCAGAGATAAAACATACAAACACGTGCGGAAGCTACTAAAAAGCGGGTAAAATTTTCGCTTTTGGCCTGACAGTTAAAAACGATATAATTTAAAATAGTGCGATACTCAAACTAGATATCCCAGTTTACCAACAAAACCAACAAAACAACAAATGGCTACACACCACTTCAATACAGTACAGCATACATGCACAAGTATCATACTCCAACCACTAGCTACAACAACGAAGCACAGGGCATCCCCTGGCTAACAATACTGATACATAAGTATATGCTATACGCTACTGGGATACTCTAACCACCTCCTTGGGCACCGCCAGCTGGGTTAAAACCACGACCAGCTGTAAAACCTGGATTCCCTGAAAACAACACAAACAAGGAAAACAACCAAGCCCCAGAGGGACATGGGGTCAAACCCCAGTACGGAGAGCAACTGTAATAGCTAAAAGAAATGCATAAGATAAAATGCAGATGCTATGCATGAGACACCGGATAACAACTGAAGGCTACAACCAACAAGGGAGCCAAGGAACTCAAACATAGCTCCACGAGATCTGCAACAAATCAGTGGCCATGGGGTGTGTTCAAAGTGTGGCAATGAGCCACTCGCCTTGACACGACACCCAAATACCATATGCATCAAACAACTCAACCTGCTGCTGTCTCGCCCATTAACTGTGGTAGTTAACCACTCGGCGCATGGTGGCTAACTAACCCATCAGGGAGATGAGAGTGCGGTATTGCCGCTCGCCCTCGCATCCTGGTAAAAAACAGCAGCAATACAACGAGATACAAAGCAATAGCTGCAATAGAATTATGAATGCAATATGGGAAATGTGTGTATGCATAAACATAGCAGCTAAAATCAACAACAATCACATATGCACACAGCAACATCCACGGCAATGCACCAGCAGCCATCTAACATTAAATCTCACGCCAATTCCCAGCTACATCAAGCTCAGATCCGTACCTTAAATTCCTGAGATACAACTAGAAAGAAGATTGCTTCAACGAGTAGTCCGAGCGACACACAGATCTGTCACCTGCTAGCCAATACAAACAAATTCTCAAGGACTACATCTCAGAAATGCCAACGGCTGGGAGTTATCAACTCCACCAGCACTAATTCTTCCTTTATACACTACAAAAAGCTCTAATAAAGTTTAAAAAGGTATAACCTTTACTTACCCCAACAAGCTAGGATAGGATGCTAACAAACTAAACAAAGGAGACGTCTCTGCGATCCTCTTCCAGCTCCTCCGCTGCCTAAGAGAAGGGTAAGAAACGAAGCTCCTTAATGAGAGGAGTCCAACGCTACCTCAAACATAAAAAACGATGGCCGGAAACGAGGGGAATTCACCGGAGAAACTTACGGCTGAACAGTGTTCTAGGGTTCGAGAAACAAAGGTCAACAATCGAGGGAATATTTCGCTAAGTATGGGATCTGGTAATCGATCGAAGACCAAGTCTTCAATTATATAAACTTCTCGACTGCTGATAACAAATCCCACCGACAAAACCAACCGACACTCGTTGAAAACACAACCAGCAGATGCAAAGCAAACCAACTGCAGAATTCTCAAATAACACTAAGAAAAATGGTGTCGAAGCGACTTAACTAAACGATGTCGCACAGCTTACGTCATTCTATCTGTCAACAGCTGGTTAACCAAAACCAGCGACTGGATTTCTCAACAACGCAAAAGATCCCTGTGACTGGTACCAGATGCAACACTCGAAACGCAGCGTTTCAACTAATCTAAACGGCGTCGCTTAACCACGTCAGTAAATATGTTCAACTACCACATGCAACAATTGATCGCTACTAGGGACAAACACACCAGCTGCTGATTTCTTAGCGCTAAACAAAACGACGTCGCCTCTACTAATCCAAACGACGGCATATTGCACTTCGCTACAAGAGCTTGATGCTAACAGATATCACCCAGTCGATGCTTCACAAAACGTCACCGTTTTGAAATCCTTAGCGCTCTCTGCTGAATCCACGTAAGCGTTGCTGCTGGCAGATCCTACACAACGCCTACTATCAGCTGGCAGACTTTGCCAAAGACTGGTCACTCACGCCAAAATGACGGTGTTTGATCTCTCGCGTTACTAATACACGCTACGACTGGTTTTCACCAAATCGATCAACTTTCACCACGAAACCAGCTTTCACCACGAAACCAGATTTCATCCAAAAATATCAAAAATACGAAAGCTTCCAGAATTGCTTTAAATGTGAAATCTGACCCGAAATACCAACCAATCTTCCAAAAAGAGATCTGAACCACTAGAAATCTTTAAAATCCGATTAATTCAACAATTAATCTTACATCAAAATCAGGTCTCACAATATCTGTTAGCACTTTTGTTGTTGTTGTGCTAACCCGCATGTGTCAGCAGCTGTTTTGAGGACGAGCTGCCATACCGTGCTCCTCATCTCCCTGCTGGGTTATCTGTTGTCGCTATGAGACGAGTAGATAGCTACCATGCTCTCGTGAATTTTGACAACAGCAGGTTGAGTGATTTGTTTATTCTCCGGTACAGTGTGTAGAGATGAGTGGATATATACCACGCTCTCGCATACTCCATGGCCACTATCTTTTGTTCGATCTGTTGACAGCTGCTGAGCTAGTTCTTGAGCTCCTTTGACTCCCTGTTCGGTTGTAGTTCTTCGTTCTCGCATTTTACTGTCTCATGCATAGCACGTGCATTTATATCTGCTGCTATCTATTTGCTGTTTATATTGCTCTTCGCACGGGTTTGACCCCATGTCCCTCTGGGCTGGTTGTTTTGCCTGTTTATGTGTTGATCAGGTTACCGAGGTTTCTCAGCTGGTCGAGGAGATGACTCAGCTGGTGGTGCCCCAAGAGGTGGATAGAGTGTCCCAGTTATGTATATTATATGATAATAAAATAGAGTCTTTGCCGGGGAATGTCCCGTAAGGATGTAATGTTCTATTGCTGATTTTTAGCTTTGTTGTTGGGATAATCGATGCTTGTATTTGTGTTTTGAAGCTGTTAGTGTTAATCTTTTGAGTTATTGTAAAACAATTATTTTGAGTATCAATGTATTTTTAAATTATGTTTTCTATGTCAGGCCAAAGCGAAAAATTTTAGCCACTTTTAAACGCTTCTGTATTGATTATTGCGTGGTTAATCTATGAATTGTTCACCGGGCCTGACACTCCGGTATTGTACAGAGGAATTGGGCAGAGATATGTGTAGATATTGTTCAGTTTTCATTGTTTGGCCATCTTTTGCCCATTGTTACATATAATTTGTGCAGAGATATAGTTGTTGTTAGTCCAGTTGTGGATATAGATGCAGTTTCGACAGGAATTTTATATGAATTTCAGCACCGTCTAAAATTTGAAGGTTTTTGTTACTTCTTTGTAAAGCCCATAATTCAGTATAGTTCTTCAAGTTCTAGTTCAGAGAGTTCAGTGTCCATCAGACCGAGATCTCCAGATGCGATTCCATCCGGTTCTCCTTCTAGTGCTTCTCGAATGTATTTTACAGAAGATTTTCCTCAGACTTCTATGCCATCAGTTGTTGTTCCTTCCGCCGCATAGACAGAGTCTTTTATTGATCAGATTCAATTAGAGCAGGTGCGGACACGAGATTATGTAGCCGAGCTCAAGGCTGCGCTTTCATCGAAGATTACAAACGTTGAGGCGACGTTTGCACATGCTTCTACGTATGAAGAAAGAGTCTTTAAAAATAAAATTTATGACGTCCAACAGGAAATAAAGACTCAGAAGGTTGCTCTATCTCGATATCAGGATGACTTCCGAAAAGAAACACAGGAGGGCATCACTACTCTCAGTGCTCAATTATCTGAAATCATTTCCCACATTAATCGAGGTCGTGATGACAAAAAGGGGGAAATAGAGAGTAGTAGAAGTTCGCCGCCTGATGATCAAATAAGACCTGGTGAAGGTGGAAGTAGAAGTGAACCACCTAAGAGAGGTGGAGGATCAAACAGAGGTGTAGTTTCTTACAAAGGAAGAGGAAGCAGAAGTTCAGGATGGAACCAATGGTTTCTTGAGGAATTTTTCTTAATTTAGTTCTTGTACAAAACTTTTGTGCTTAGCAAGTTTTGATTATATATATAGCAACAAATTCGAGCAATTTCTTTTGTATCTTTTTAAGTCGTAGACTGCTAAGTTTTGTCATCACCAGAAAGGGCTAAATTGTTAAGAGAAAATTTATAAGTTTTGGTGATAACAAAAACAAGAATAAGAACTGAAATTAAGAATCAGATCTGGACCGTTAGTAATCGTGTTAAAAAGGGAAGAAGTATATTCAGATCCGAGATATTGGGAAGAGAGTAGTTAAAGAGGAAGATATTTGTTAAAGAGGAAGAGACTTTTAAGATCATATAAGAGCAACTCAGATCCGAGGGTATCAGATTCAGTACAAAGGCTTAGCTATCAGTTATGATCAGTCACAGAGACTCAGATTTGGACAAAATCTATTCAGAGTACTTTAGAGGTTATATATCATATTTCAGATAAGAGGTTTATATGATATAGAACAGAGAAGTATTTCAGAACAGATCTCATCATGTTATTCGGAGACAGATTTCATATCAACTAAGATTCAGATAAGAGAGAAGATGTGATATATCTGTAAGAGAGAAGAAAAGGGGGAGATTCGTAAAGGAGAAAAGATCCCGAAGCTTGTATTTATTCGAAACAGCTTAAAGCAGATTTCATCTTGGAGCTTAACAGATTTTAGATCTTATCAGCCAATGATCCAAATGATTCAACGATCAAGATTAAATCAGATAAAGCCTGTTAGACAAAGTGGATGAAAGAGACTCATTTTCAGAGCTATTTGGAGTATACTTTGAAGGACGCAGAGTACGATGTTGACCTACTTTGGGTATTAAAGTCAACAAATCTCTGACAATAGCAGACAAACCTCTACTCAGCATTAATGGAGGAATTAATGCATGATATGGTGAAGATATTCAAATGGGGTTTGTGTCTACTAGCTCATTAAATGACCGTTGAAGATGGATGTTTTAAATAGCTGCACAATTTCAAGCAAAGAATATCTCTGATGATTTAATCTCTCTGCGAATTTCATCACTTGGTGATTTTACTCTCTCGCAAAAACTCCGTCCCTCTAGGATAAATATTTCAAGTCTTAAACCATCGATATCCCAGCTCTCACTATCTCGAAGAATAGCCGTTCAGTTCTTAAATAGAAATAATCTTCGAGATTCCTTATGGTTCAACTTTACCATATTGTTCAAAGAACCAAAAGTTGTTACAAACTCTGTGTGTTGTATCCATTGTAATATTTGAACAGAGTATGTAAAGAAAGTGCTACGTGAAGCCGTTCTATAAAATCATTCGTTGTATTTAGCAGAGGATTCTGCATTGATTTTTGGGGCAAGGAGTTCACGTTAAGTGAGGCTTACGTGACTGGGTGTTTACAGAAGTTGTATTCATCAAACCTTCTAGTGGAACCTTCCTGAAAAGGAAAAAGGGGAGACATAGGATTTGAGATCCAAACTTTCTTAAACAAATTCTTGACCCTTACTCTAATTACATTATCTGCATCGTCATATTTACTGTTCACTGTGTAAACGGTTTATTTCGGCACATTTATGGTTGATAGAGAAAACAGATTTGGACTGAGAGCCTCAAATCTGGTCACTCAGATTTGAGTTAAGCACATACTTGTAAAATCGTTTTTAAGAATTTGAAATAAAAATCTAAGGAGTCATTCAACCCCCCCTTCTGAACTCCTAGGCCTATTTTCGATCATAATTGATGCTATCATAGTGGATAGCTACCACACTCTCATGAGCTTTGGCAACAGCGGGTTGAGTGCTCTGGTATGTACTCTGGTACAGTGTGTTGAGTCGAGTGGATAGCTACCACGCTCTTACATGCTTCATGGCCACTACCCTTTTTTCGATTTGTTGACAGCTGTTGAGCTGGTCCTTGAGATCCTTTGGCTTCCTGATTCGTTTGTAGCCTGCTTCCTTTGCATTCTACTGTTCTCATGCATAGCACGTGCATTTATATCTGTTGTTGTCTGTTAGCTGTTTGTATTACTCCCCGTACTGGGGTTTGACCCCATGTCCCTCTGGGGCCGACTATTTTGGTTGTCTCTGTGTGTCGTTCAGGATTCCCAGGCTTCTCAGATGGTCGTGGAGATGACGCTGCTGGTGGTGCCCCGAGAGGTGGATAGAGCATACCAGTTATCTATAGGTGGATAGAGCATACCAGTTATCTATATTTTATAATTATGTATTAGAGTCGTCGTCGGGAATGTCCCGTAGTGATGTTCTATTGCTGATTTGAGATTTGCAGCTGCTGGTATTCAGCTTTTGGGTTGTAAAACCAATATTTTTAGTATAAATGTATTTTTAAATTATGTTTTCTAAGTCAGGCCAAAGATAAGAAATTTAGCTACTTTTAAGTGCTTCCGCAATTGTTAATTGCGTGGTTAATATCTGTTGTGTACATCAGCCCTGAATTTATGGTATCAGAGCTTAAACTGGGATAAGCTCGAATTCTTTTGATCACACTTTAGTCTAGTCACTTTGTTGCTTGTTGCATGTTCTTGACTATGTGCTATATTGGCTGTGTGATCTTATTGTATTAGTATTTGCTTAGGTGCCGCCTAGACGTAGGGTTAGAGCTACCAGGCAGATCCCGATAGAATCTGAGGTTCAGAACGAGGAAGTGGAGCGTAGTATTCCTGTTCGTAGGCGTGCTAGACAGGTTGATGACGAGGTAGGTGTGTTGGAAGCCCATGTGGATGAAATGGAACTGATCATGGCGAGGTATCAGCGGATGAATCCTCAAACTTTTAATGGTGACGAGTCTAGCTCCGATGCTGAGTCCTGGTTGCATCATATTACAGGGTTGTTTGATAGAGTGCGCTATGACGACGAGCGTAGACTGAGTTTAGCGTCGTTCCAACTGAGAAAGAATGCAGAGCGCTGGTGGGGAGGTGCTTCACGAGCTCTTGAGGGGACTGGTGTGGGGATTACTTGGGATAGTTTTTGTACTGCATTCCGTCAGGAGTATGTTCCGGAATCCTACGTTAATTCCCAGGAGCACAATTTCGATAATTTGGTTCAGGGAACCATGTCTGTGGGGGAGTATGCTAGAAGGTTTTCTTATCTCCTTGCCTATGTTCCTCATGTGTCTCACCGTGAGAGGGCGAAGAGGAAACGATTCGTGGAAGGGCGGAACGAAGATCTTTTTTCTTTGGTGTTGTCCAGTTCACCTACTAGCTATGCGGATGCGGTGGACAAGGCGATGGATATCTGTCAGGCCCGGTGTTCACATAAGAGATTAACCACGTAAATAACAACTGTGGAAGCATTTAAAAATGGCTAAAATTTTTCGCTTTGGCCTGACATAGAAAACGTAATTTAAAAATACATTTACGTAGAGACCCGTATATGTTCACCAAGTATACCAGCTCAAATATGGCTCGTCCCAAATCTGCTCACGCCAGATCTGGTCTATACTAAACTCTATTAATTAACTTAATCGTTCCGCAAATCTTTCAGGTCTCACATTACTCCCCCACTAAAATTAAGATTTCGTCCTCGAAATCAAACGTCAACTCCAGAACTGAACAGAACTCAAAAAAATAATTATCACTGGAAAAATCACGCTACGCACAATACCACTAGCAACCTCTAACACGTATCATGAGGCTACTAACCGAGAATTCAAGACAACTGGGGAAAACGACAACAATCAAACTAGCTACTGGAGTTAATGCAAGATCTACTCAAACAGATGAGGCCACTCACGTTTTATTTTCTCCTCTAACTCCCACGTAGCTTCTTCTCTACGATACTTGCTCCACTGGACCATCACCAAGGGAATGGTCTTGTTCCTGAGCTGTTTCTCCTTCCTGTCCAGAATCTGCAAGGGATACTCAACATAGCTCAAAGTTCGTTCCAACTCCACCTCGTCAGTTCGCAACACATGAGAAGGATCCGGCTCATGCTTCCTCAACATAGACACATTAAACAAATCATGTAAGGAGGACAGATCTAGGGACAACAAAAAACGATAAGCCAAAGGACCGATCCTTTCTACAACCTCATAATGTCCAACATAACGAGGAGCTAATTTTCCCTTGTGCCCAAATCTCATAACACTTCTGAAAGGAGAAACATTCAAAAACACTTGATCACCAACTTGAAACTATAAAGACATATTCCAGCAGTTCTCATGGCTAGCTTGATGATCTTGTGCAGCTTTCATACGTTGGCGAATTAGATCTACCTGATCTCTCGTCTGCTGCACAAATTCAGGAGAAGACATCGGCTTTTCCCCGCCTTCTTCCCAACAGATTGGCGATCTGCACTTCCTACCATACAATGCTTTGAATGGTGCCATTCCAATCGTTACTTGGTAGTTTTTATTGTAAGAAAACTCAAACAAAGACAACTAATCCTGCCAGATACCAGTGAAGTCCATAACAATAGCTCGCAACATATCCTCCAAGGTCTGTATTGTTCTCTCAGATTGGCCATCGATTTTGGGATTATAAGTTGTACTCATAGTCAACATGGTGCCCAAATATGCTCGCAAACTCTTCCAAAATCTGGAAGTAAGCCTCGGATGTCGGTCTGAAACAATGGATACAGGAACTCCATGCAATCGCACCACGAAATATATGTACACTTTCGCCATTCTCGTAAAAGAATTCTTCATATTGCAGGGAATAAAGTGAGCTGACATCGAAAGTCTGTATAACAACCCAGATAGCATCACATCCTCGGCTGGAACGAGGAAAATGGGTCACAAAATCCATTGCTACATGCTCCCAATTCCATTGGGGCACCTCAAAACTCTGCAATAAACCATCAGGTCTCATCCTTTCTGCCTTAACTTGCTGGAAATTCAGACAACGAGCGACAAAACTAGCAACATAGCTTTTCAAACCTGCCCACCAATAGTGTGGCTTCAAGGCATGGTACATCTTCCTTGCACCAGGATGGACACTATGTCTACTACAGTGAGCAGACAACGAGCGACAAAACTAGCAACATAGCTTTTCAAACCTGCCCACCAATAGTGTGGCTTCAAGGCATGGTACATCTTCCTTGACACCAGGATGGACACTATGTCTACTACAGTGAGCATCTCTTAAGATCTCCTCCTTCAAGTCAATCAGATTTGGCACTACCAACCTGCCACGAACTCAAACAACCATCAGACGTGACTGAATAATCTTCCAATTGTCCAGCTCGAGTTTTCAACTTCAACTCATGAATATACGGATCCATTATCTAAGCTGCTCTAATATACGAAACAATATGTGGCTCCACTTGAAAAGATGAAACCACAACATAGTCATCACCTGGGTAAAAAACGCCAAATAGTAGTGCTCAGGTTCTCATGAACCTTCGAGATAGATAACGATGCAAGCATCGACACTTGAGCTTTCCTGCTAAGCGCATCAGCAACTACATTCACTTTCCAAGGCTGATACTTAAACTCACAATCGAAATCCTTAAGCAGCTCCATCCATCTACGCTGTCTCATATTCAAATCTAAATTAGAGAAAAGATACTGAAGACTCTTGACACCACAAACTGTTCTGCATACAGATAGTGGCACAAAATATTCAAATCAAAGACCACTGCTGTCAACTCCAAATCATGAACTGGGTATCGAATCTCATGAGGTTTCAACTGAAGAGAGGCATACGCAATGACTAGACCATGCTGCATCAACACGCAACCCAATCCACTAAGTGAAGCATCGGAACATACCACAAAACCTCCTGAACCTAGCTAACACTGGCGCTGTAGTTAGCTTCTCTTTGAGCATTTGGAAGTTGTTCTCGCACTAGTCCGTCCAAACAAATCTCTTGTATTTCTGGGTCAGCTGAGTTATAGGCTTAGCTATACTAGAAAATCCCTCGATGAAGCGTCGATAATAGCTATCCAATCCCAAAAAGCTGTGAATCTTTGAAACTTTCTTGGGACGCTCCCAGTTTACTACGGCCTCTACCTTACTAGGAACAACAGACAATCCATCGATCGAAATGACATGACCCAGAAAAACTATTCGATCCAACCAAAACTCGCATTTGGAGAACTTGGCATACAACTGCGAGTCTCGTAGTGTTTGGAGAACCAATATCATATGCTCTTTATGTTGCATCGGAGTCTTCGAGTAAACCAGAATATCATCGATGAACACAATCACAAAGTGATCGACGAACTCTCGAAATACTCGTGTTAAGATAAAATTTATAAGTTTTGGTGATAACAAAAATAAGGCTAAGAACTTAACATAAGACTAAGATCTGGATCTTAAATTTATTGAGTTTTCGAAGGAAATAAGAAATTCAGATCTGGATGTTATATGGATGAGTTTTTGAGATAAGAAAAGAGGGAAGAGTATTTAACAGAGGAATTCAGATCTCAGTTATTTGGGTTGAAGAATTCAAATCAGAGTATATCAGATTTGGGTATTCGGGTTATGACAGTTATCGGGTCAAGTATTTCAGTATCAGTTTTAGTACAGAGGCTTTTGTATCACATCATATCAGAGGGTATCAGATTTGGGTTCAGAGGCTACGTTAACAGATCCGATAAGAAACAGACTCAGAATTGATTACAAAATCTATTAAAGTATATCAGTTGTTATTTGTCAGACTTCGGGAACAAAAGTCATAACCAAATTATGGTTTTTCAGATATTCAGTTATTTCAAAGATTTCAGATATGGCAGAATTACGTTTCTACAAAAAGGGGGATATATTTGTAAAGGAGACAAGACTTCAGATTTGACAATGGTACAGATAAAGAGACAAAAGGAGATTTTAGATCTGGAGATATCGATAAAGAAAAGAGAGAAGTTAAAGAGAGAAAAGTTCGTAAAAGCTTAGATATGTAAGAGAGCAGATTTCAGATCTCAGTGTTGAAACAAGATGTGAGTTTCGGATATTAACTGATGTTTATTCCAGATGAATCAATGATCGAGATTTAATTGCATAAAGCCTGTTAGACAATTTGAATTGAAGAGACAAGAGCAGAGCTACTTTGAGTATAGTTGCACAGTACGCAGAGTTGGTACAACCGATGTTTACCTACTTTGGTATACAAGTCAACTAAGCTCTGACAAGCGCAGACAACCTTTTGCATAGAATTAATGGAGCATTTAATGCATTGATACGATGAAGATATGCAAATATGGTTTGTGTATACTGGCTCATTTATGACCGTTGAAGATGGAAGAGTATATATAGCTCAAGAAATTCAAACGGAGAAGTTCTGGATACCTTACGCTCTCGATTCTTATTCTCTGAGTCGCTGGTTTTTCAAAGTTCACTTTTCACAGTCTTTCGACATACCAACTTATACTATCTCGAAGAACATACCTTCAGTTCTTTATTAGAAAAACCTTCGAGATATCTTCTGGTTTACCTAAGTAAACTGTTCTTGTTGTTCAAAGAACAAGAAGATTTACAGAACTGATTTGTTTTGTGTCCATTGTAAAATCAGATTTGAGTCTGTAACTAACTTGCTGTGAAGCAGTTCGAAGAATTATTTGATTGTAAACAGCAGTGATATCTGCGTATTTTGGAGTTTCTAGGAGTTCACTGTGGGCGAGGCTCAAGTGATCGGGTGTCTACAGAAGCTGTATTCATCAAACCTTATAGTGGAATCTTCCTGAAAAGGAAGAAGGGAAGACGTGGGATCTTCATATCTGAACTTCCAAAAACAAATCCTTTAATCTATCTTTTATTTACTTGCATTAATTGCATCGTATTTTTATTAATTGTTCACTGTTTAATCGGTTTCTTTCCGCACAATATTGTTAATCGAGAAAATATATTAGGACTGAGAGCCTCAGATCTGGTCACTCAGATCTGAGTTAAGCGAGGCTTGTAAAAACAATTTTAAGGTTTCGAAAAAACGAAGGAGTTCATTCAACCCCCCACCCCTTTCTGAACTCCTAAGATTATTTTAAACACTTTTTCGATTCCATTGATCCTATCAATTGGTATCAGAGCCTTCACTCTCAGTTATTGAACAGTCTGATCTTTGTGCTTATATATTCAATATGTCTACTTCTTACAATAAAAATTCCTATTTTTTCTAAGGAGGAGTATGACGACTAGAATATCAGGATGCAAGCTCATTTAGCCGTGCAAGACGATGACATGTGGTACGTCATTACATATGGACCCTATAATGAAGGCTAATATGGCAATGGCGATTACAGCTGGTGCTCCACAGTGGTTTGAGAAAACGAGAATGGAGTATACACCAGAAGATAATAAAAAAGGCGAACTTGGATAATGTGGCAAAGGATATTCTTTATAAGACGCTGGATAAGAATATGTTCAGCAAGATTAAGACCTTCACCACTACTAAGGAGATTTGGGAGAAGTTGACACAGATTTGCGAAGGCAATGATGAGACTAAGGAGAACAAGCTAACTGTTCTCCAAAAAAGTAAGAGTCCATCAAGATGCGAGAAGGCGAAACAATGGCGGAATTCGATGAGAGATTCAGTGCTGTGGTGATAGAGCTGACAAGTCTAGGGAAGGAGTACAACAACAGAGAGCTAGCCCTCAAGGTGATGAGAGCACTGCCGAGGGAGTGGGATGTTAAGACAATGGCGATGCGAGAATCCAAGGATCTAAACAAGCTTGAGCACCAAGTTCTGTTTGCTAATCCGAAAGCCTACGAATTTGAGATGGAGACCAGAGCTGAGGCGCCATCAACATCACAACCAACCAAAGCTCTTGCTGCAACAACATCTGAACAATGCTCACCTAGCAAATCTGCAGAACAACTGAGAAACGACGTCATGTCTCTCTTCGTCAAGAAGTTTGGGAAATTTATGAGAAGAACTCAAAACTCTTCTTTTTTTATAACAATGCACACAAATCTGAAAAGATTTCTACTGATTTAAATTGTTATAACTGTGGTCGACCAGTGTGAGACCCGAAAGTTTATGAGATTAATTGAGTTAATTAATCGGGTTTTGTTGAGATCAGCTTTGAGTCGATATGCTTGGAGAAGCTATCGGGTTTTGTATTAGTCCTTAGAACAGTTCTGGAGAGATTGAGGTTGGCACGGAATCTGTTAAGCAGTTAGCGCGGATCATCGCTGAATGTTAGCGTTCAGCAGTGATGACGTCAGCAGTTGTCGTTGGGTGGTTGTGTTCAGCAGTCGTAGCAAGATCTATTGTCGCTGAGCAGTAGAGCGCGCTAGCATGTTTCAGCAGTGAGGAGCTATACGTCGTCGTTTAGATTAGTTGGAACGGCAGCGTTTTGTATTAGCTAAGAAGACTCAGCTGTGAGTTGCGTTAGCGTCGGCTGTGTGAGATATCTGTTATTGCGTTGCGAACAGATGTTTGTTAGTTTTCAGCAGTGAGTAGCGGTGACGTGTCCAGTTGAGACAATAATTCTCCGCGACGTCGTTTGAGTTAGTAACGATCGCTGTTGTAGCGTAGAGTGATATCTGTTGCGATAGTTTAAGTGTTGGTGGATACTGTTCCTTCAGCTGTGATCAGCTTTGACTTATATTAGAGGACTTGGTCTTCGATTTGAGTATCCAATTTCCATACTTAGAATATTTCCCTATTGCCATATTCTGTCGCGATACCCTAGCTACTATTCACCAAACCTTATCTTCTTCGATTGCCGGCGATAGACAGCTCCGACGAGAGTGAGAGTGGTAGCGTTGGACTCCTATTGCTGAGAGGCTTCGTTTGGATATTGCTTTCGAACTTTTCTTTAAGTTGGTGAGGTGTGCGAAGACATCTCCCTTGTGTAGTCTGTTAGCATAAACGTCGGATTTCGCTCCTAGCTTGTTGGGGTAAGTAAAGTTCCTGCATTTGAGCTTTGTTTAGAGCTTTCTGTTGAGTTAGAGAGGTAAGATTAGCGCTGGTGGAGTTCGTAACTCCCAGCTGTTGTTTTCTGTGCTTCGGTCCCTGAGGAATTGTGTGTTACCGTTGAGCAGGTGGTAGATTTGTGTGCTCGGGACGTCATTGTGGCAATCTACTGTAGTAATTGTTGCATAGAGAATTGAGGTATGGATGTGAGCTTGTTACAGCTTAGGATTGAGCATGGATTATGTGCTTTGCTGTGTATGCTCTGTGCAGTTATCGTTTGTGCATTGTATTCATATCAGCTGTTGCATTTGCATACACACATTATCCTGTTGAGCTCTGTTTTGCTAGCTATGCCTGTTCTGTTTATTTGAGAATACCATGATGCTGTATTCAAGGACGAGCGGATAGTTCCTGTATACCTCGGAGGCGAGCGGGTAACTCCCGTACCTCATCTCTCTGCTGGGTTTGTTAGCCGCTATGAGCGGAGTGGGTAGCTCCCACTGTTAGAGTAGATGTCCAACTAGCCAACTTGTGGCGTGTGGGTTTATAGACTCTTGTATATGACAATATTTATATATGATATTCGCATTTATTTATGGCATTCTTTACTTTCATTGTGTTGTATGATGATTAACAATTGCGTTGAGTAAAGACCTAGAATGCACTATAGTGTATGTTAGATGTGATAGTGGGTATGACGGCTATCATGAAACACATCTAATAGTCACTGTGTATTCTGAATTAGTTCCTAGTCGATTGGGCCGTCAAAATGAGGATAAGGCCGCCCGAGCTCGAGACTAGTATCTGCGATGCGAAATACCATGTTTCATTGGTAGGGAACATTGTGATGTTCTGAGCATGCAGATAGATAGTGACCTGGTGATCTATCGAACTACCCTCGTTCGGACTTTCCAAGTGATTACCATTTGTCGAGTGGATAAGTCCGAGGTCTTGGTTGTACTGATTAGTCATCACGACTCGAAACGTCATTTAGACTCTACATGATAGTGAGGGGATAATAGTGTATAAATCTCTGGCCAGAGTACTAGAAGTGTTTTAGGTAAATGGGTTTACCTAGTTACACTCGCGATGTCACTATTCGATCTCCAAGATGTATGCATAGCAATCGGATCTTTAACGACTCTCGATTTACCAATGGTCGTTGATCTGATCGGGATATATGGATTGAAAGGATCGTACCGTACGCTAACCACGACCAACTGGTTCTTGCAGGCACTATCAGTGATACCTAAGGATCATGGGGCGATGTTGCTAGACGCTCTTACCATGATCCGATGGGCAAGTCTGGAATTGTGATTCCGGAGCCACAATGATTGTGGGCCCACGGCTAGCTGTATCCCTGAACCATTGAGGGTCACACAAGTACTGGATTCGAGATTCCCGCACGGATACTGAGCTCAATGTGTTGAGCATGGGAGGAGGATTTTGGGGAGTGCGACTTCCTAAAAGTCAACAGGGGTCAAATCGTGATTTCCGCTGTTGAGGGGAAAAACGGTCATTTTGCACTGGGGTTCTGAAAAATGGTTTTTCAGATCATAGTATTCAGTTTTGAAAACTGAGTCGATCGGTCCGATCTGATCGACAATCGGAGTTACGATGAAGTCACGGTGATAGGGATGAACCGAATGTTCATTCGTTGGAACCGGGCCCGTTGGGCCGGTCCAAGTCCATCACTAATCTACTTAAGGTAGACTAGGGCTTCATAACTCATAACATTACAACTAATGCAACCCTAACCCTAGCTCTCAAAAGCCGCCGCCCCCTCCTCTCTAATATCTCCGCCGCCGCCGCCACCGCCCCCCCTCACCGGAATTTGTTCCGGCCAACTTTTCGAGGAGAATCCATTGGTGATAAAATCCATCAGTCTTCTAGTGCAGGCTGATCGGAGGGAGATCGTTTCCGGTCGTGGACCTGATTGACGAATCTACCGCCGCCGGCGTTTTTGTAATTCCGGTTGGAGCTAGGCACGAGTTTCCAGCAAGGTAATCAACGAAAACACCCTATGAATGGTTCGTATTGTGTTTGAATTTTTTGTATTGATCGTATCCCGGGCAATTTTGTTTTCCGCTGCGCCCCGGGAGGCGGGATCCGGATCCTACGCCACGGTTCCCCAACAGTGGTATCAGAGCTTTGGCTCGGATCTGATCAATACAATTGATGCCATAATTGTATCTAATCTCGTGTTTTAGATTGAAATCGAATCAAAAAAAAAAATTTTGGATCTTGGCCGCCGGCCGCCGCCATGTGCGGCGGACCCCTCTCTCGCGCTCATGAACGCGCGCGGCGCTTGCGCGCTGGCCGCGCAAGGGAGGCGACGCTGGGCAGCAACTTCGCACGATGGCCGGCCGAGAATTTTGGATGTTGCTTCGCGCGCGGTTGCACAGTGGGTGGCGCGATCTGCCGAGGGCTGTTGCACACTGGCTGTGCAACATGGTGGCCGATCCATGCTGATGGATGCGCCACTCTCGGGCGCGACATGGCTGGAACGTGCGGCCATGCGCCGCACGTTATTTGATGGCGGCCGCCGCCGCCGTGCGGCCGCCGTCCGGTGATGCTCCGGCGATGTCGTGACGGCTGAATTTTGCTTCTAGGTTTAGTTCGGGCCTGTCACGAGCAGCCCGTGAAGTTTTCCGACCGATATTCGATATCGGGCACAATTTGGTCGATCTTGAAATTTTGAGATTTTTGGGCCTAAAATTGTTTTAAGCCCAATATGATGCAATTAAAATAGCGAAATACGATTTTAATTCTAAAATATGATTTTATAATTAAATATGATTTTGTTGATTAAATTTGATTTTATCGACAAAATACGATTTTATCATAAAATACGATTTTATGATTAAAATATGATTTTGCGATAAATAATTTGATTATTTAATTTATGCATGTTAATTAGATTATCTGAATGATTGGGATGATCGAGAGCCGTGCCCAATGTGTTAGGTGTATGCGATAGGTTTTTATGATTTCGGTTTGTAAATATTATTGATTATCATTTAAAGTGGGCCTTTTTGTGGCCCGTTCCCACCCCTTGAAAAATGTATCCCTTATATGTCATGGTATATTTAAATGTAAATTACTAGATTTAGTGGGAGGACATCCGAAGACGGTGGACAATGACGATCAAGGATATTGAAGACCGAAGATCTGTAAAACCGGAAGCATTGTAATAGGATTGCATTGCATGTTGCATTACCCCTAGGATTGGACCCAGGTCTGTGGCTGGCAACCACGGACCGCATAGCTCTCGCGATCGATTATCCCAATGTTTTTATAATGTGATATATAGTTAGTTGAATCCGCATGTTTTAAATTTGATTTAAAATATCTGCATGAGACCAAATTTTTCAAAATAAAATCCCTCGTTTTAAATATGATTTAAAACTTATATCAAGATAAAAGTTTATTCGATAAACTAAGGAAATTTAAATTTGTTTAAATCTCCCTACCATCCATCAACAATTGGTGTACGTCGATGCTACCCGTATACATGGCCCGACTCATATTATTGAGGGGGTCATGTATGCCGGAAAGCTGTCCACGCCATTGACAATTGTTGTGAGTTCGGTTGGAACTCCCTTTAACGTTGGCTCATATTATTGGGGACGTTAAGGGGACCGTCCTTCACGACTCAACATTGATGGGTCGTCTTGACACGTGATAGTAAAC
>KQ986908.1:65764-83928 GCA_001598015.1 Dorcoceras hygrometricum
CAGTCGCAATGTTCAAGTCGATTAGAATCTTGTTAGCCATAGCCGCATGGTACGACTATGAGATATGGCAAATGGATGTGAAAACTGCGTTCCTTAATGGAAACATTAAGGAAGAGATCTATATGACGCAGCCTGAGGGTTTCATATCTTTTGGAAGTGAGCATAAGGTATGCAAGCTTCAGAGATCGATCTAGTCTCAAACAAGCATCGCGAAGTTGGAACCTAAGATTCGATGAAACAATTAAGGAATTTGGTTTCATCAAGAATCCCGAGGAGCCATGTGTGTATAAGAAGGTAGTTAAAAGCGCTGTGACATTCCTTGTACTTTATGTTGATGACATTCTACTCATTGGGAATGATGTAGGAATGCTGCAGTCAACTAAAGTTTGGTTGTATAGTAGATTTTCGATGAAGGACATGGGTGAAGCAATCCTATATTCTTGGAATACAGATCTATCGGGATAGATCGAAACGGATGCTCGGACTCACCCAAGCTACCTACATCGATACCATACTTAAGAGGTTCTCTATGGAAGAGTCCAAGAGAGGACACCTACCTATGTGCCACGGGGTCACTCTATCTAAGTCTATGTGTCCGAAGACTGATGAGGAGATAGAGTGTATGACACGTGTGCCATATGCCTCGACAATAGGTAGTATTATGTATGGCATGATCTCCACTAGACCGGATGTCGCATATGCTCTGAGTGTCACGAGCCGTTACCAGGCCAACCCTGGCCAATTGCATTAGAAGGCTGTGAAGGATATTCTTAAGTACTTGCGAAGGACTAAGAATATGTTCATGGTCTATGGGGGTGGTGAACTGAAATTGGAAGGCTATACTGATTCTAGCTTCCAGTGTGACGTGGATGACTCGAATTCAACCTCTGTATTTGTATTCATGCTCAATGGTGGTGCTGTCTCTTGGAAGAGTTCCAAGCAAGACACCATCGCGGATTCAACCACTGAGGCTGAGTACATCGCAGCATCAGCTGCTGCTAAGGAGGCGGTTTGGATAAGGTATTTGGTCCAAGAGTTGGGCATCATTCCTAATGGAGTTGGTCCAGTCCCGGTGTACTGCGACAAAACGGGTGCCGTTGCGCAAGCAAAGGAGCCTAGGTCTCACCAAAGATCCAAACAAATACTGAGGAAATACCACATAATCCGGGATATTGTGGCTAGAGGTGACATAGCAGTTGAGAGAGTCGCAGCTGCGGACAACATTGCTGATCCACTTATGAAGCCCTTACCAGGACCCTTGTTTGAAAAATATCGCGAAACAATGGGACTGCGTCTGATGAGTAGTTGTCTTTAGGGCAAGTGGGAGATTGTTAGAGTAGATGCCCAACTAGCCAACTTGTGGCGTGTGGGTTTATAGACTCTTGTATATGACAATCTTTATATATGATATTCGCATTTAATTATGGCATTCTTTACTTTCATTGTGTTGTATGATTATTAACAATTGCGTTGAGTAAAGACCAAGAATGCACTATAGTGTATGTTAGATGTGATAGTGGGTATGACGGCTATCATGAAACACATCTAATAGTCACTGTGTATTCTGAATTAGTTCCTAGTCGATTGGGCCGTCAAAATGAGGATAAGGCCGCCCGAGCTCAAGACTAGTATCTGCGATGCGAAGTACCATGTTTCATTGGTAGGGAACATTGTGATGTTCTGAGCATGCAGATAGATAGTGACCTGGTGATCTATCGAACTACCCTCGTTCGGACTTTCCAAGTGGTTACCATTTGTCGAGTGAATAAGTCCGAGGTCTTGGTTGTACTGATTAGTCCTCATGACTCGAAACGTCATTGAGACTCTACATGATAGGCGTCTCACTTTGACTCGTTTGCCGACTCACTTGGGGTCATCAGGCGGCGGGATTGGGTGAGACCCCGATGCATGTAGGAGTCGATGCATCGTTGTTGAGGATTCACCGCTCGCAGACATGCGTGGATATCCTATGCTATCTGAGGGGATAATAGTGTATAAATCTCTGGCCAGAGTACTAGAAGTGTTTTAGGTAAATGTGTTTACCTAGTTACACTCGCGATGTCACTATTCGATCTCCAAGATGTATGCATAGCTATCGGATCTTTAGCGACTCTCGATTTACCAATGGTCGTTGATATGATCGAGATATATGGATTGAAAGGACCGTACTGTACACTAAGCCACAATGGTTGTGGGCCCACGGCTAGCTGTATCCCTGAACCATTGAGGGTCACACAAGTACTGGATTCGAGATTCCCGCACGGATACTGAGCTCAATGTGTTGAGCATGGGAGGAGGATTTTGGGGAGTGAGACTTCCTAAAAGCCAACAGGGATCAAATCGTGATTTCCCGCTGTTGAGGGGCAAAACGGTCATTTTGCACTGGGGTTCTGAAAAATGGTTTTTCGGATCATAGTATTCAGTTTTGGAAACTGATTCGATCGGTCCGATCTGATCGGCAATCGGAGTTACGATGAAGTCACGGTGATAGGGATGAATCGAATGTTCATTCGTTGGACCCGGGCCCGTTGGGCCGGTCCAAGTCCATCACTAATCTACTTAAGGTAGACTAGGGCTTCATAACTCATAACATTACAACTAATGCAACCCTAACCCTAGCTCTCAAAATCCGCCGCCCCCTCCTCTCTAATATCGCCGCCGCCGCCGCCCCCCTCGCCGGAATTTGTTCCGGCCAACTTTTCGAGGAGAATCCGTTGGTGATAAAATCCATCAGTCTTCTAGTGCAGGCTGATCGGAGGGAGATCGTTTCCGGTCGTGGACCTGATTGATGAATCTACCGCCGCCTACCGTGAAGAGCCGACGTTCTTGTAATTCTGGTTGGAGCCAGGCACGAGTTGCCAGCAAGGTAATCAACGAAAACACCCTATGAATGGTTCGTATTGTGTTTGAATTTTATTGTATTGATCGTCTCTCAGGCAATTTTGTTTTCCGCTGTGCCCCGGGAGGCGGGATCCGGATCCTACGCCACGGTTCCCCAACACCCACATCTCATGAGTGGGCAACAGCAGGTGGAGCTGTCTGTTTAGCATCTGGTATGGTGTACTGGAGATGAGTGGGTAGCTCCCATGTGCTCAGTATACCCGTGGCCACTGATTATCATTCCTTTGATCAGATCTTGCTATTGAGCTGTTGTTGCGATCCTTTCGCTCCCTGCTTTCGGTTGTAGCCTCCCTTGCATAGCATTTTCTTATTTATCTGTTGCTTTCCTTATGCTTTTTATGCTGCTCTCCGTACTGGGATTTGACCCAGATGTCCTCTAGGGCTTGTGTATTGTTGCCTGTATGTGTTTTCAGGTTTCCCAGGTTTCTCTGCTGGTCGTGGCTTTGATCCAGCTGGAGGTGCCCCAGGAGGTGGATAGAGTGTCCCAGTTAGCGTATAGCATATATGTACTAGTACTGACAGCCGGGGAATGCCATGTGCTTGTGGAATTCGGTTGTATGCTGTAGTACTTGTATTTGTTTAAATGATGTACTGTTGTATTGTGTGTTTGTAAACTGGGATATTTTAAGTATGGTTGTATTTTAAATTATATATTTTAAACCGTCAGGCCTAAAGCGAAAATTTTAAGCCACTTTTTGTATGCTTCCGCTATTGTTTTGCGTGGTTTAACTCTGAGTAGAGCACGAGGCCTGACATTTTTGGTATCAGAGCTTAAGCTGGGATAAGCTCGATTTCTGTTGTTCACACTTGAGTCTAGGCACAGTGTTGTGTATTGCATGTGCTTGATCTATTTGCTGCATTTAATTGTGTTGTATATGTTCTACTGTGACCTTACCCTCTTAGTGTTTCTTAGATGCCGCCTAGACGTAGGGGTAGTGGTAGAGGGCAGATTACGGAAGAGTCTGAAGGTCAGACAGAAGGTGATCAGCGTAGGTTTCTCCGCCGTGGTCGCGGTAGGCAGGCTGAGGATGAGGCTGTGACGATATGGCGATATTTCAGCGTATTTATCCTCAGGTTTTCAATGGGGATGAGTCTAGTGCTGATGCAGATTCGTGGTTGCAGCATGTCACGGGTTTGTTTAACCGTGTGCAGTATGATGATGAACTCAAGTTGAGTCTAGATACTTTCAGTTGAGGAAAGGTGCGGAGCGTTGGTGGAGAGGCGCTTCGAGGACTTTGGAAGAGACTGGAGTAGGGATTACGTGGGCCAGTTTTTGTGTTGCTTTTGTCAGGAGTATGTCCCAGAGTCCTACGTGAACGCCCGTGAGCGTGAGTTCGATAATTTGGAGTAGGGCAGTATGTATGCTAGAGAGTATGCCCGCAGGTTTTCTTCCCTTCTTGCGTACGTTCCGCATGTTTCTGGCCGGGAGAGAGCGAAGAGAACTAGGTTTCTTGAGGGGTTGAACGAGGAGTTGTATTCCTTGGTTCTGGCTAGCTCGCCGAAGAGCTATGCAGAGGCAGTGGACAGTGCGATCAACATCGAGGAAGGTTTGATGAACCGTCGGTCTCGTGGTAGGCCGCATGTGGCGCAGAGTAGTCGTCCAGTGGTTCAGGGAGTGCAACCTTCCCAGTCTGTGCAGTCATCTCAGCCACCCCAATAGCAGCAACAAGTAGCCCAACAGTTTGGACATCAGAGAGTTAGGCCTCGTGGTAAGCAGTTTAGGAAGAAGTTTGGTTCTAGTTCTTCGGGCTCTGGTAGTTCCAGCAGCGGTGGTACCAAGGTGGAGTATTGTGTCCAGTGTGGTGGAAATCACCCTACAGCGCAGTGTGTAGGTGTTCAGGGTTCTTGTAATGTCTGTGGTCAGTACGGACACTTTGTTAGAGTGTGTCCTTCGTCTGGATCGCAGAATACCATAGTTCCACCGTAGGGTCGAGGTGGATCGTCTAGAGGTCGTTCTGCTTTTCCTGTTCAGCAGCAGAGGTTGGGGGAGCCTCAGTTTAGGCCATTTCAGCAGCCTGGTCCTTCGCGATTTGGACAGTCTTCCCATCCTTAGTTTTCAGGACCTCAGTTTGCCCAGGTGAATGCCATGACTAGGGAGCAAGCGTAGGGCACGCCAGACGAAGGAGTGATCGCAGGTACTTGCTTTGTTTTTGATTTTCCTGCACGCGTGTTATTTGATATAGGAGCATCACATTCTTTTATCGCTGATGCATTTGTGGTTGAGCATGGTTTGCATACCACATCTTTGTGTGATGTTGTGTCTGTAGCGACTCCTGCCGCCGCAAGCTTGTTCTCCCAAGAGATCTTGTTGAATGGTGTTCTTAGGTTTGGCGAGAGTGTGTTGTTAGCCAACCTGATCAGGCTAATGATGTGGGATTTTGACTGTATAGTGGGAATGGACGTGTTGTCTAGATATAGGGCCACTGTGGATTGTTTCCATGGCGTTGTGCGATTTAGGCCCCAGTCTGGCGAGAAATGGAATTTCTACTGCCAAGATTCCCAGTTGAAGATTCCTTTAGTCTCTGCGATGGAGATGTTTAGCCTGTTGTCACTTGAGAGCGCAGGTTTCATGATCTATGCCTTGGATGCGTCTTCTTCTTCGAGCGTAGAGCTTAGTAGAGATCCCGTGGTTCGACATTTCCCGGATGTGTTTCCGAAGGAGATTCCTGGTTTTCCTCCAAGATATAGGGCCACTGTGGATTGTTTCCATGGCGTTGTGCGATTTAGGCCCCAGTCTGGCGAGAAATGGAATTTCTACTGCCAAGATTCCCAGTTGAAGATTCCTTTAGTCTCTGCGATGGAGATGTTTAGCCTGTTGTCGCTTGAGAATGCTGGTTTATGATCTATGCCTTAGATGCGTCTTATTTTTCGAGCGTGGAGCTTAGTAGAGTCCCTGTGGTTCGACATTTCCTGGATGTGTTTCCGGAGGAGGTTCTTGGTTTTCCTCCGAGGCGGGAGATAGAATTCAGCATTGAGTTGGTTCCTGTTACAGCTCCGATTTTGCGTGCTCCGTATCGTTTAGCGCCTGCTGAGTTGAGGGAGCTTAAGGAGCAGCTTGGTGATTTGCTGGAGAAGGGATTCAATAGGCCTAGCATGTCCCCGTGGGGAGCGCCTATCTTGTTTGTCAAGAAGAAGGATGGGTCGATGAGGATGTGCATCGACTTTAGACAGTTGAACAAGGCGACAGTGAAGAACAAGTACCCTTTGCCTAGGATCGATGATCTTTTTAACCAGTTTCAAGGGTCTGCCGTGTTTTCGAAGATCGATCTGCGTTCTGGGTATCATCAGTTGCGCATCCGTGAGCAGGATGTTGAGAAGACTGTGTTTCGTACGAGGTATGGGCATTATGAGTTTCTAGTCATGCCTTTTGGTTTGACGAATGCTCACGCAGTTTTCATGGACTTGATGAATAGAGTCTTTAGAGAGTTCATCGATCAGTTTGTGATTGTGTTTATCGATGACATTTTAGTATACTCTAAGACTCTGTTGCAGCATAAAGAACATTTGATGCTAGTTCTTTAGAAGCTTCGAGACTCACAGCTGTATGCTAATTTCTCCAAGTGAGAGTTTTGGTTAGACCAAGTTGTGTTTCTGGGTCATGTGATTTCTGTTGATGGTATTTCTGTGGATCCTAGTAAGGTTGAGGCTGTTCTTAACTGGGAGCGTCCCAAGAGTGTTGCGAAGATTCGTAGTTTCTTGGGTCTGGCTGGCTATTATCGTCGTTTTATCGAAGGATTTTCTAGTATAGCTAAGCCAATGACGCAGTTGACTAAGACGAACAAGCATTTTGTTTGGACTGAGCAATGCGAGAATAGTTTTCTGTTGCTCAAAGAGAAGCTAACTACTGCGCCTGTGTTAGCTCTGCCGTGTGGTTTAGGTGGTTTTGTAGTTTGTGCAGATGCTTCCTTGAATGGATTGGGTTGTGTGTTCAACACACCATAATGGTCGAGTCATTGCTTATGCCTCTCGGCAGTTGAAGCCTCATGAGACTCGTTACCCAGTTCATGATTTGGAGTTAGCAGCAGTGGTTTTTGCTTTGAAGATTTAGCGCCACTACCTGTATGGTGAGCAGTTTGTGGTCCGACCACAAGAGTCTTCAGTATCTGTTTTCTCAGTCAGATTTGAACATGAGACAACGTAGATGGATGGAGCTGCTAAAGTATTTTGATTGTGAGATCAAATACCAGCCTGGGAAGATGAATGTAGTTGCTGATGCATTGGGCAGAAAGGCTCAAGTGGCGATGCTGGCTTCGATGTAGATTTCGAAGGTCCATGAGCATCTTAGCACTACTGGTTGGAGGTTTTACCCCACTGAGGATTATTTTGTGGTGTCTTCTTTTCAAGTTGATCCACAGATTGTTTCTAGCATTAGAGCAGCTCAGAGGACTGATCCATCCATCCATGAGTTTAAGCTGAAAGTGAGAGCTAGACAGTTGGAAGACTATACTGTCTCTTCTGATGGTTGTTTGAGGTTTCGTGGCAGGCTTGTTGTGCCAAATCTGGTTGATCTTAGAGAAGAGATCTTGCGAGAAGCTCATTGCAGTAGATACAGTGTCCATCCTGGTGCAAGGAAGATGTATCATGCCTTGAAGCAGCATTACTGGTGGGCAGGTTTGAAGAGTGTGATGCGGTTTGGATTGTGATAGACAGATTGTCGAAGTCTGCGCACTTCATTCCCTACAATATGACATATTCTTTGAAGAAGATGGCGAAGCTGTACATAGATTTTGTGGTGCGTTTGCATGGTGTGCCAGTTTCGATTGTTTCAGATCGTGATCCAAGGTTTACTTTCAGGTTTTGGAAGAGTTTGCAAACAGCTTTGGGAACTAGATTGGCTATGAGTACAGCGTATCACCCCCAGACAGATGGCCAATCTGAGAGGACTATCCCGATTTTAGAGGATATGTTGAGAGCTGTTGTGATGGACTTCAGTGGTAGCTGGCAAGACTCGTTGTCTTTGGTTGAGTTTTCCTACAATAACAGCTATCAGGTCACGATTGGAATGGCACCGTTTGAAGCTTTGTATGGCAGAAAGTGCAGGTCGCCAATATGTTGGTAAGAAGTGTGGGAGAAGCAGCTGTCTTCTCCAGAATTTGTGCAGCAGATGAGAGATCAAGTGGACTTGATTCGCCAGAGAATGAAAGCTGCACAAGATCGCCAAGCTAGTTATGCGAATAAGAGGCGTAGGCCTTTAGAGTTTGAGGTTGGTGATATAGTTTTCCTTAAGGTTTCTCCTTTCCGCAGTGTTATGAGATTTGGTCTCAAGGGAAAGTTAGCTCCTTGTTATGTTGATCTTTATGAGATCTTAGAGAGGATTGGTCCTTTGGCTTATCGGCTGTTGTTTCCACCAGATTTGTCCTGCTTACGTGATGTGTTTCATGTCTTGATGTTGAGGAAATATGAGCCAGATCCCTCGCATATGTTGAGAACTGACGAGGTTGAGTTAGATCGGACTTTGAGCTATGTGGAATATCCCTTGCAGATCTTGTATAGAATAGAGAAACAGCTGAGGAACAAAACCATTCCTTTGGTGATGGTTCAGTGGAGCAAGCATGGTAGAGAGGAAGCTACGTGGGAACTGGAAGAGAAGATGCAGCGTGAGTGGTCGCATCTGTTTGAGTAGATGTTGCTTTTGTTCCAGTAGTTGGTTGCTTGTGTTTCTTTTCCCCAGTTATCTTGAACGATTGCTTTGGAGTTGATTGGTTTCGAGGACGAAATCCTGTTTTAGTGAGGGATAGATGTGAGACCCGAAAGATGATGAGATTAATTGAGTTAATTAATCGGGTTTTATTAAGATCAGCTTTGCGTTGATGAGCTTGGAGAAGCTATAGGGTTTTTTTTTAGCCCTTAGAACAGTTCTGGAGAAATTGAGTTTGGCGCGGAATCTGTTCAGGTCATCGCTGAATGTTAGCGTTCAGCAGTGGTGACGTCAGCAGTTGTAGCGAGATCTGTGTCGTTAGTGTTTAGTGGTGAGATAGCGTGTTTTGGTAGCGGGTGCTTCTACGTCGTCGTTTGGATTAGTTGGAACGACAGCGTTTTGGGTTAGCGAAGAAGACTCGGCTGTGAGTTGCGTTAGCGTCAGCTGTGAGAGATTTGTTGTTGCGTTGTGAACAGATGTTGTTTAGTGTTCAGCAGTGAGTAGCGGGTGACGTGTCCAGTTGCGACAGTAATTCCCTACGACGTTGTTTGAGTTAGTAGCGATCGCTGTTTTGGCGAAGAGTGAGATCTGTTGCAAGATCTGTTTGCGAGCGGGAATATCAGTTGCGATAGTTAAGTGTGGTGGATACTGTTCCTTCAGCTGTGATCAGCTTTGACTTATATTAGAGGACTTGGTCTTCGATTTGAGTATCCAGTTTCCATACTTAGAATATTTCCCGATTGCCAATCTCTGTCGCGATACCCTAGCTACTGTTCACCGAACCTTATCTTCTTCGATTGCCGATGGTAGACAGCTCCGACGAGAGTGAGAGTGGTAGCGTTGGACTCCACTTGCTGAGACGCTTCGTTTGGATATTGTTTTCGAACGTTTTCTTGAAGCTGGTGAGGTGTGCGAAGACATCTCCCTTGTGTAGTCTGTTAGCATAAGCGTCGGATTGCGCTCCTAGCTTTTTGGGGTAAGTATAGATCCTACCTTTAAGCTTGTTTAGAGCTTTCTGTTGAGTTAAAGAGGTAGGGTAGAGGTGGTGGAGTTTGTAACTCCCAACTGCTGTTTTCTGTGCTTCGGTCTTTGAGTAGTTGCTCGTGTTGGCTTAGCAGGTGGTGGATCTGTGTTGCTCGGACCTTGTTTGTTGTAATTGTTTGCACAGAGAATTGAGGTACGGATGTGAGCTTGTCAGCTTAGGATTGAGCATGGATTATGTGCTTTGCTGTGTATGCTATGTGCTGTTATCGTTTGTGTCTTGTTATGATATCAGCTGTTGCATTTGCATACACGCATTATCCTGTTGAGCTCTATTTTGCTAGCTGTGCCTGTTCTGTTGATTTGAGAATACCAGGATGTTGTGATCGAGGACGAGCGGGTAGTTCCCGTATACCTCGGAGGCGAGCGGGTAACTCCCGCACCTCTTCTCCTTGCTGGGTTTGTTAGCCGCTATGAGCGGAGTGGTTAGCTCCCACATCTCATGAGTGGGCAACAGCAGGTGGAGCTGTTTGTTTAGCATCTGGTACAGTGTACTGGAGATGAGTGGGTAGCTCCCATGTGCTCAGTATACCCCGTGGCCACTTTCTGTCTTTCCTTTGATCAAATCTTGCTGTTGTTGCGATCCTTTGGCTCCCTGCTTTCGATTGTAGCCTTGATCCCTTGCATAGCATTTGAATATTTATCTGTTGCTTTCCTTATGCTGTTTGTATTGCTCTCCGTATTGGGGTTTGACCCCGATGTCCCTCTGGGCCTTGTGTATTGTTGCCTGTATGTGTTTTCAGGTTTCCCAGGTTTCTCTGCTGGTCGTGGCTTTGACCCAGCTGGAGGTGCCCCAGGAGGTGGATAGAGTGTCCCAGTTAGCGTATAGCATATATGTACTAGTACTGACAGTCGGGGAATGCCCTGTGCTTGTGGGATTCTGTTGTATGCTGTAGTACTTGTATTTGTTTAAATATTGTACTGTTGTATTGTGTGTTTGTAAACTGGGATATTTTAAGTATGGTTGTATTTTAAATTATATGTTTTAAACCGTCAGGCCTAAAGCGAAAATTTTAAGCCACTTTTTGTATGCTTCCGCTATTGATTTGCGTGGTTTAACTCTGAGTAGAGCACGAGGCCTGACAGCGTAAATCGACGGCAATCAAAAAAATAGGGTTCTATGAACAGTAAGGGTTTGAGAGGCTCTCGGAAAGAAGATAATGGATATCTGGTCTAAAATGGCTAAGTGTTGGAAAGCTATAAGGTGCATGGGGTCAAAGTCAAAGCCAATTACTAGGTCCTGTGATCTACTATAGTGAAAGTCAACCACCCAGCGTCATCTCAGATATGACTCCTCTACGCTATCCGCGCAACCACCAAACGACATCGCGTAATAGTCCCTCTCAAAACGAACAGATCACACGTACACAGACCCGCTCACACTCATCCAGATCTTGTCAAATCTGGAAATCATAAATCGTACCGGTCTATGCCAAACTCACGAACCGGATCGGTACACACAGTACCATCGATTCTCTTACGGTTCCACAAGTTGGTGTGCACATCTGCTCACACCCGCTGAACACATCACCCAACCAGCGTCTGAACTGGTAACATGATACGACGTCGCATTACATCCAGCTCTGGGTTCAACTACACAAATATGTTCCCTCATCTTGGAGTTTCCAGAACATCTCAAGTATGATTCTCGCTTACACTCACACGGGAATCCTAATGACTGAGTGTCTGCAAGCGATTCGCCTCAAATCTGATATCACAATTCACGCCCGCACCCAAGAAAATTTTCGCTAACAACTTGCACGATAAACCCTTGTTACTTCCCCAATCTGCTCATAACCAATCACTTAATTAAATCGATTAATTACAGTCCTCACAGATCAGATTGGAAAAGTCAACACAATATTAGACAAGCAGACTAAATTACGATGGTAAAAAAAGTCAACTTATCTTAGACAATGAAATCAAATCACGAACGTAAAACAACTCTGGGTGAGAAATCATATCACGGACTCAACTTAGCTTTGGGAAATAGATCAGATCACGACTGAATATCAGCTCTGAAAAATAAGTATATCGTGAACTTAGCTCAATAATGACCAACGTCTTAGAAGAGTTTGAAGAAAGAATATCTAAAGAAACATCCAGAGGACTTTCACATTTAATCTACTTACGTAGATCCCAGAAATTTCAAGAAGAAACTAACTCAAACATCGTAAAACATTTTCAAACAACTTCTATGAAACAAAACTCAGCAAACCAATACTTCATTAATAAATCATCTCTGTGTTTGAAAAACTTCAAAACCTTTCTCAGACCTTTAAAACTGAATCAAGCATACAAGAGGAAATCAATATATATTTTCCAATATGCAGCAAGAAACATAATTTACTTGCCTTAAGAAACGAACAATGATTGACAGAGATTTATCCGGATTTGAACAGCTCCCAAGCATGATCGCTTGCTTTGAAAAATTTGCAGCATCGGTCGGTTTCTTTTCTCAGAGAGCACGGCTTCTCAAAAGTCTTTTCCTCTATGTGAATGATTGTGAATCGTTGCTTTTGCAAGTATTTATATGAAACATTTCAAAGATATTTTGAGCAAAACACTCTTCTTTTAAAAGCGATAATTCTAACTAAAAGCTACTCCGTATTAAAATGAAAGCTTGTACCGAATCGATTAGGTAAAAATTCAGTTTAGAGGTGAATTTTAACGCCCAGAACCCATAAATCCACAATGATAAATCAAGATTTTAGATGGGTTTAATTTGCTAATTTCAGTGCCCTTCTTTATTTTCGATTCAGTGTTCAGCTTTCGCCTGAGTTGAATTTCAGTTTAGATCAGGAACCCGATTCGCAGGAGTTGGTCGGTCAACTACTAACAAGTATAGTTTAGGCTAACTTCAATTCGGTTCAGTTTATGTCGGCTTGTGTACAAAGCTGTACTTTCAATGATATTTTTAAATGGTGAGAACATGCTTTCTGGTTTAATTTAAATACATGTATCGTCACTTCGCACCACCACAGTCAAACTCTTTCAAAGCATTTTCATTTTAAAGCGGTGAATAGCTCTCAACCAACTGACCAAAACTTCAACTCTTTCAAAGTGATTTTTTGGATCGCTCTTGAAAGTTATTCAACGCCAGAGGATTTCTGTTAACTGTTGTTCTGAAATTAAGGTAAGACAACTTTGTTTCTTGCTGTATTCATGAAAGCATATTAAGTTTGTTGCATGTTCTTAGCAGTTTTTATGTTTCCTGAAATATTGTGCTTTCCAGTATGATTTTTATCTTGTTTTATGCTTAAATATGGTTCACAAAGGTGTAAATTTATGTTTACCAGAAACGTTTTCACAAGAAGTGAGTCGGTTTCTGTAAAATTACTGGGATCTACTACAAGAATCTTACAAGCAGCTTACGAGCTATGTTTATCGATGTTTCCTTAGATGTTTTATTTTGCTTCGTACTAAGGAAATCTTCTAAGATGCTAGTAATTATTGGGCTAAGTTCACGATCTGATTATTTTCTGGAGCTGATATCCAGTAGCGATCTGATTTATTTCTCAAGGTTGAGTTGTGCCTCTGATCTGATTTCATTGTCTGAGCTGAATTGAATTTGTTTGACCATCGCAATCCAGTATGCTCTTTTAAGTTGTGTTGACTTTACCTAATTTCAGTTGACCAAATAGACCAGATCTGAATTTCTATTCTGAGCTGGTCTACATCGGGATCTGTTTCATACTCTTAGCTGAACATATTGAACTTAGGTCCACTCTGGCTACTACTGTAGAATCAAGTTTAATTCCTTATTCGATTACATTTGATTTAAAGGTATAACTCTAATCTGTTCTAAGTTATTCCCAATTTCAAGAAATAGTTCATCAGCTTAGAGCTTTGCTATTCGTTATTCGTATCTATAGTTTGATCTGATTCCAGTTTATTTATCCGATTGAATTATTATGTACTCCCAGTAGTTTTTGAAGATTTAAAAGAGTTTTCAGAAGCGAACCAGATAAGTAAAGTGATATTTTCAGATCAGAGAAATTTTTTTAATGATATATGAAAAGATGATGAAGGAGGAATGACCGAAGTTTCCATGTCATTTATCACAAAGTTTAAAGGACGTATATTTCAGTTTAAAGTGAATTATGGCAAATATAACAAATGGTCAGCACAGGAAGGGTGAGGACACTGTTTGATGAATCGATGTGGTCCTTCATAGGAAGGATAAGGATGCTGGTTGACGAACCGGTGTACCCCCTTCACATAGTTTGGGATTTATTCCCCGGTTCCTGATTTCAGATGATAGCTTGATCAAGAGACTATGACCTAAGGAGAGCTTCTGGGCCATAACATAACATGAAATAAGAATTGAGAAAAGGATTGTTTACAACCACAGTATTTGAGAAAATTTATGTTAAAGCTTACTTCCTATAAATGTTTTTAAATATGTTCAGTTTACGACTGTACTGCATGTATTCGTTATTCCTAGATTTTACTTGTTGAGCCTCTAGGCTCACTAGTTTTCTTAAGTGCAGGTGATGGATTTTAGCGAGAGATGGTTGGTGCGAGCTGGATCAGATCGGGGGTGTTTATCGTGGACATTCATTTCCGTGTTGTTTCAGCTCACCTACTTTTGTTCAGTTTATACTTGAGATATTTCATTTTGTAATGAATCAATTTAAGTTATTTCATATATATATACAACTTTTAAACTAAATGAAATTATTTTGCAAGGTTTTATCTAGTTTTCGCATCGTGTTAGTAATCTGAAATAATGTTAGACACAGTTTTTACGAAGTTGCAATTAAGTCCAAAATAAGCTATTGTATTTCAAATTGCACCTTCCCTATTTATTTATTTGGAATTTTCGTATCGGGGCCTCACATGAATTGTTCTTACCTTGCTCGACCGGACAACTCTCTTACACCGTGTTCCTAAGCTTAAAACAGAATCAGCACAGACGAAAGTTGATTAAACAATGATTTAAATTTGTGGATTTATGGATTTATGGGCGTTACAACTCTTCCCCCAAAAATAAATTTCAACCCCGAAACTTACTCACCAAACAAAGCTGGGTAGCGAATACGCATATCAGTTTCAGTCAACCTGATTGCTTCTCTTTCTGAGTGGTTTGCCCATTGAACTTTGACCATTGGAATACTTCGATTCCTCACTATTCTATCTCCCCTCAGGAGAATCTTTGCTGCTTCTTATTCATAACTCATATTACTGCATCGGTTCATAGCCCAATGCATGTGAAGGGTTAGGAAAATAATTTTGGTGAATCTTGTTGCAGATGTCCTTAGTAGAAATATCAACATGTGTGAAGGATTAGGAACATACTTTCTAGATACAGTATCAGCCAGGACGAGTGAATCTTGTTGTATATGCCCTTACTAGAAAGCTCAGATTTTGATGATTGCATTTCTGAGTATCTCAAAGGTTCATGAGAACTTAGGGACTGCTGGGTGGTCGTTCCAGCCAGGTGATGACTACTTCATAGTTCTTTGATTCAGGTTGAGCCCACAGATTGCCTCAGACATTAGAGCAGCATAGAGAACTGACCCGTATATCCATGAGTTTAAATTGAAGTCACGAGCAGGGCAATTAGAGGATTTTTTTTGGCGACAATGGCGGATCCGGATCCCGCTTTCAGGGGGCGCAGCGGAAATTAAAATTATGCCCCGAGATGCGTTCAATACATTAAAACAATCCTATAAACATTCATAGGGCGTTCATAGAATCGTAACCTTGCTGGCGTCTAGGCGCCTGGCTCCGACCAGTTTCGCGAGGAAACCGGCACTTCAAACGGTAGACGGCGGTAGATCGTCAATCAGGTCCACGACCGGAATCAAGATTCCTCCGTCAATCTGCACTAGAAGATCTGACGGATTCTGGCACGGACAGAAACTCCTCGTCGTGGTGATCGAAACAAGTCCGATCACGTAGAAGACGACACACGGCGGCGGCACGGGGCGGCGCAAGGCGGCGCAAGGCGGCGTGAGGTTGAGGGAGAGGAGGGGCAGCCAAACTCTTGGTCTAGAGTTAGGTTATGAGTTAGTGATTAAAGCCCTAATCAAACATTAGTATATAACAAGTATACATGGGCTTGAACCGGCCCATTGGACTTGGGTCAGGCCTAAGTCCATATGAACATTCGGTTCATTTAAATCACTGCGGTTTCATCATAACTCCGATCGACGATCAGATCCCACCGATCGACTCAGTTTCCAAAACTGAATATTATGATGCGAAAAACGATTTTCAGATACCTAGTCCAAAATTACAGTTTAGCCCCTCAACTTTTGGGAAATCGTAATTTGACCCCTGTTGATTTTTAGGAAGTCGCACTTCCCAAAATCCTCTACCTATGCTCAACACATTGAGCTCAATTTCCATGCGGGAATCATGAATCCAGTACTTGTGTGACCCTCAATGGTTCAGGGTACAGCTAGCCGTGGGCCTACAACCATTGCGGCTCCGAAATCACAATTTCGGACTTGCCCATCGGATCATGGTAAAGCGCCTAGCAACATTGCCCCATGATCCCATAGGTATCATTGATAGTGCCTGCAAGAACCAGTTGGTCGTGGTTATCATACAGTACGGTCCTTTCAACACATATATCCCGATCAGATCAACGACCATTGGTAAATCGAGAGTCGCTAGAGATCCGATAGCTATGCATACATCTTGGAGATCGAATAGTGACATCGCGAGTGTAACTAGGTAAACCCATTTACCTAAAACACATCCAGTACTCTGGCCAGAGATTTATACACTATTATCCCCTCAGATAGCATAGGATATCCATGCATGAAAGTGAGCGGTGAATCCTCGACAACGAAGCATCGACTCCTACATGCATCGGGACCTCACCCAATCCCGCCGCCTAATGACCCCAAGTGAGTCAACAAACGGGTCAAAGTGAGGCGCCTATCATATAGAGTCTCAATGACGTTTCGAGTAGTGAGGACTAATCAGTACAACCAAGACCTCGGACTTATCCACTCGACAAATGGTAACCACTTGGAAAGTCCGAACGAGGGTAGTTCGATAGATCACCAGGTCACTATCCATCTGCATGCTCAGAACATCACAATGTTCCCTACCAATGAAACATGGTACTTCACATCGCAGATGCTAGTCTCAAGCTCGGGCGGCCTTATCCTCATTTTGACGGCCCAATCGACTAGGAACGTATTCAGAATGCACAGTGACTATTAGATGTGTTTCATGATAGCCATCATATCCACTATCACATCTAACATACACTATGGTGCATTCTAGGTCTTTATCCAACACAATTGTTAACATTATATAACATAATGAAAATAAAGAATGCCATAAAGAAATGAGAATATCATATATAAAGATTGTCATATACAAGAGTCAATAAAACCCACACGCCACAAGTTGGCTAGTTGTGCATCTACTCTAACAATCTCCCACTTGCCCTATAGCCAACTGCTCATCAGACGCAGTCCCATTGTTTCGCGATGTTTTTCAAACAACGGTCCTGGCAAGGGCTTCGTAAGTGGATCAGCAATGTTGTCTGCAGAGGCGACTCTCTCAACTGCTATGTCACCTCTAGCCACAATATCCCGGATTATGTGATATTTCCTCAGTATATGTTTGGATCTTTGGTGAGACCTAGGCTCCTTTGCTTGCTCAACGGCACCCGTGTTGTCGCAGTACACCGGGACTGGACCAACTCCATCAGGAATGACGCCGAACTCTTGGATGAAATTCCTTATCCAAACCGCCTCCTTAGCAGCAGCTGATGTTGTGATGTACTCAGCCTCAGTGGTTGAATCCGCGATGGTGTCTTGCTTGGAACTCTTCCAAGAGACAGCACCACCATTGAGCATGAATACAAATCCAGAGGTTGACTTCGAATCATCCACGTCACATTGGAAGCTAGAATCAGTGTAGCCTTCCAATTTCAGTTCACCACCCCCATAGACCATGAACATATTCTTAGTCCTTTGCAAGTACTTAAGAATATCCTTCACAGCCTTCCAATGCAATTGGCCGGGGTTGGCCTGGTAGCGGCTCGTGACACTCAGAGCATATGCGACATCCGGTCTAGTTGAGATCATGCCATACATAATACTACCTATCGCCGAGGCATATGGCACACGTGCCATACTCTCTATCTCCTCATCAGTCTTTGGACAATAGACTTAGATAAAGTGACCCCGTGGCTCATAGGTAGGTGTCCTCTCTTGGACTCTTCCATAGAGAACCTCTTAAGTATGGTATCGATGTAGGTAGCTTGCGTGAGTCCGAGCATCCTTTTCGATCTATCCCGATAGATCTGTATTCCAAGAATATAGGATGCTTCACCCATGTCCTTCATCGAAAATCTACTAGACAACCAGACTTTAGTTGACTGCAGCATTCCTACATCATTCCCAATGAGTAGAATGTCATCAACATAATCCATAGAGAACCTCTTAAGTATGGTATCGATGTAGGTAGCTTGCGTGAGTCCGAGCATCCTTTTCGATCTATCCCGATAGATCTGTATTCCAAGAATATAGGATGCTTCACCCATGTCCTTCATCGAGAATCTACTAGACAACCATACTTTAGTTGACTGTAGCATTCCTACATCATTCCC
>KQ986908.1:143367-173339 GCA_001598015.1 Dorcoceras hygrometricum
TATTTGTGTATTTGCTGCGTTGCATATGTTTATATGCTGGCATTCCCGCATGTTGCATACCCGCATGGTATTCCTTTCCAGTTTTTGGTAGTCCTTGTACCATTGTTGCATTGTTATTGTTTTCTTACCAGGATGTGAGGGCGAGCGGCGATACCGCACTCTCATCTCCCTGCTGGGATCGTAGCCACCATGAGCCGAGTGGTTAACTACCACAGTTCATGGGCGAGGCAACAGTAGGTTGAGTTGTTTGATGCATCCGGTAAGTGGGTGTCGCTTCATGGCGAGTGGCTCACTACCACACTGTGAACACACCTCGTGGCCACTGTACGTTGTCAATGATTCTTGGAGCTATGTTTGAGTTCCTTAGCTCCCTTGTGGGTCCCCTGCTGGGATCGTAGCCACCATGAGCCGAGTGGTTAACTACCACAGTTCATGGGCGAGGCAACAGTAGGTTGAGTTGTTTGATGCATCCGGTAAGTGGGTGTAGTTTCATGGCGAGTGGCTCACTACCACACTGTGAACACACCCCGTGGCCACTGTACGTTGTCAATGATTCTTGGAGCTATGTTTGAGTTCCTTAGCTCCCTTGTGGGTCGAGCTTTCCATTGTTCCTTGGCGTCTCATGTATAGCACCTGCATTTTATTCCTTGCTGTTATTTCTGTTGTATTATTGCTCTCCGTACTGGGGTTTTACCCCATGTCCCTCCAGGGCTTGGTTTGTTTCTCTGTTGCGTTGTTTTCAGGAAACCCAGGTTCTACAGCTGGTCGTGGTTTCAACCCAGCTGGTGGTGCCCCAGGAGGTGGCTAGTGTGTCCCAGTAGCATATAGCATATATATATATATGTATCAGTTAGCCAGGGGGATGCCCTGCGCTTTGTTGTTGTACCCGTAGGGGAATATGATACATGTGGGACTTATGTATGCTTTGTTGTTGAATGTTTATGATTTGGGAACTTATTTTAAGTATTGTTGTATTTTAAATTATATGTTTAAAACCGTCGGGCCTAAAAGCGAAAATTTTACCCACTTTTTGATAGCTTCCGCATGTGTTTATCTGTTGTGAGAACGAGGCCTGACAACCTAGTCCAAATGACAGTTTTGCCCCTCAACAGTGAAATCACGATTTGACCCCTGTTGACTTTTAGGAAGTCGTACTTCCAAAAATCCTCCTCCTATGCTCAACACATTGAGCTTAGTTTCCGTGCGGGAATCTTGAATCCAGTACTTGTGTGACCCTCAATGGTTCAGGGATACAGCTAGCCATGGGCCCACAACCATTGCGGCTCCGAAATCACAATTTCGGACTTGCCCATCGGATCATGGTAAAGCGCCTAGCAACATCGCGCCAGGATCCCCTAGGTATCACTAATAGTGCCTGCAAGAACCAGTTGGTCGTGGTTAGCGTACAGTATGGTCCTTTCAATCCATATATCCCGATCAAATCAACGACCATTGGTAAATCGAGAGTCTCTAAAGATCCGATAGCTATGCATACATCTTGGAGATCGAATAATGACATCGCGAGTGTAACTAGGCAAACCCATTTACCTAAAACACTTATAGTACTCTGGCCAGAGATTTATACACTATTATCCCCTCAGATAGCATAGGATATCCACGCATGTAAGCGAGCGGTGAATCCTCGACAACGAAGCATCGACTCCTACATGCATCGGGATCTCACCCAATCCCGCCGCCTAATGACCCCAAGTGAGTCGGCAAATGGGTCAAAGTGAGATGCCTATCATGTAGAGTCTCAATGACTTTTTGAGTCGTGAGGACTAATCAGTACAATCAAGACCTCGAACTTATTCACTCGACAAATGGTAACCACTTGGAAAGTCCGAACGAGGGTAGTTCGATAGATCACCAGGTCACTATCTATCTGCATGCTCAGAACATCACAATGTTCCCTACCAATGAATCATGGTACTTCGCATCGCAGATACTAGTCTCGAGCTCGGGCGGCCTTATCCTCATTTTGACGGCCCAATCGACTAGGAACTAATTCAGAATACACAATGACTATTAGATGTGTTTCATGATAGCCGTCATACCCATTATCACATCTAACATACACTATGGTGCATTCTAGGTCTTTACTCAACGCAATTGTTAATCATCATACAACACAATGAAGTAAAGAATGCCATATAACAAATGCGAATATCATATATAAAGATTGTCATATACCAGGGTCTATAAACCCACATGCCACAAGTTGGCTAGTTGGGCATCTACTCTAACAAAACCCATTTACCTAAAACACTTCTAGTACTCTGGCCAGAGATTTATACACTATTATCCCCTCAGATAGCATAGGATATCCACGCATGAGAGCGAGCGGTGAATCCTCGACAACGAAGCATCGACTCCTACATGCATCGGGACCTCACCCAATCCCGCCGCCTAATGACCCCAAGTGAGTCGGCAAACGGGTCAAAGTGAGGCGTCTATCATGTAGAGCCTCAATGGCATTTCGAGTAGTGATGACTAATCAGTACAACCAAGACCTCGGACTTATCCACTCGATAAATGGTAACCACTTGGAAAGTCCGAATGAGGGTAGTTCGATAGATCACCAGGTCACTATCAATCTGCATGCTCAGAACATCACAATGTTACCTACCAATGAAACATGGTACTTCGCATTTTATCTATTGCTATTTAACTGTTGTTTTTCAGTTGCTCTCTGTACTGGGGTTTGACCCCTTGTCCCACTGGGGCTGGTTGTCTTGTTTGCCTGTGTGTGTTTTCAGGTTATCATGGTTTCTCCGTCGGTCGTGGAATTGATCCAGCTGTAAATGCCCCGGGAGGTGGATAGGGTGTCCCAGTTATATGTAGTAGATACATATGATATTTTCGTTATATTGTATTGTGTCTATTTGAGCGAGAGACTCATCTGTTTGTATGATTGGGATTCACTCTATGTTTGTATATTAGTTGCGTAGTAGTTGGTTTGTCTAGTGTTGTAAAACCAATATTTTGAATATCATTGTATTTTAAGTTATGTTTTCTTAGTCATGCCAAAGCGAAAAATTTTAGCCACTATTTTAATGCTTCCGCTATCGTTTGTTATGTGGTTTTACTCTGATTGAGCACGAGGCCTGACACAGGCCAAAGTGAAAATTTTAGCCACTTATTATTTGCGTGGTTAATCTCTGTATTGTGCATCGGGCCTGACACCTGCGATCTGTTGATAGCCGTTCATCTGATGCTCTTTTTTTAATTATACTCTCTTGATGTGGTGTTGAGATACAAACTCACGATGGAGTGCACCGACAACGAATCACTCTCGCCACCCTCAATTGCAGTGGCCTGGATATATGGTGGTGGGTGGTTGTCGTACACTTGGCATGCCATGCGGCCTGTCGGGTAGCACCTGTCTTTGTGTCGATGATGAGCCACATATATTTTCCACTGAGCATGCCCGGGTAGTGCCCGAATTCCCAATCACGTTGCCATAGTTGATGATTACCGTTTCGATTGGCCTCTGGTGTTGGTACCCTATTTCTTGCCACCAGTCATGCATAGCATAGCACTTTGCATATTTCCTACATACTTCATCTGTTCTTGATCTTTGATCTTTGTACTAGGGTTTGACCCCTCCCCTTTGGGGCTGTTTTGTTGTGTATTTGTTCAGGTACTTCAGCTGGATCAGGTGGTGCGTCAGCTAGTGTAGCCTCTTAGGTGCTGTTGAGTTCCCAGTTATGTATATATTTCATCGAGTCATTTACTAGGGGATATCCTGAGTAGTTGTTGTTTTGAGGATTCGATGTTTTGGTTGTTGCTGTGGTTAATACATATGCGGCTTGGTAGATTTGACACTGTGCACTGTTTGACTTTTGACCCAAGTCTGTATTTTGAGTATCCGCGTATTTTGAAGATATATTTTTAGTTCAGGCCAAAAAACAAATTCAACCACTTTTTAAGCTTCCATGTTTTATTGTTAATTGCATGCTTCTTCCTTGATTCTAAGCATATTTTGGTATGCTTATAACCACAATATCAGATATATTGTTAATTGTATGCTTTTCTATCACACTCGAGTCTAGGAACAGTGATTGTTCTCCTATATGTACTTGACTATTTGATTTATTTGCATTTGTGCTTGCCTGTGAGTTCCTCGTAGATGCCACCGAGGAGGAGAGGTAGAGCTAATAGGCAGGTAGTGGGTGATTCGAGAGCTTGGGATAGTGTTGAAAAGGAGAGGATGTTGCTCAACCTAATGTCCCTGTGATACGTCGTGCTAGACAGTTTTCTGCCCTTCTCTCCTTTGCTGATGTCGTGAACAAAGCGATTGGTTTTGCGGAAGGTCTTTTGGGTAGACAATCTCAGGTTCAGCAGCCAGCTAGACAAAGTTTGTATCATATGCCATCTGGGATGCCTTCTTCCCAACCTTATTTGGCACCGTCATCGTCAAGTCGTCAAAGGCTTAGACCGAGAGGAGTCAATTCAAGAGGACGGGTTCGAGTTCTTCTGGTTCGGACAGTTCTAGTGGAGCTAGTTCGAGAACAAGGTTCTGTGGTCAGTGGGGAGGCAAGCATCTGTCTTCTCAGTGCGTTGGAGTGTGAGGCGCTTGCAGTAGCTGTGGTCGGGTTGGAAACTTTGTTAGGGTGTGTCCTTCTTCCAGGGGAAAGTGCTCAAATCTATCGCAGTAGGGTTTGATTGGAAGTTCTTCGAGGCTACCGCATCACCGCGCTCAGTCCCAGCGATAAGGATTTCAGTCGTCGGAAGCAATCTCAGTACTCGGGACCCCAACAAGCTCAAGTGAATGTGATGAATAGGGAGCAAGCTGTTGACATGCCCGAGGGAGTTATTGCAGGCACTTGTCTTATCATTGATTATCCTGCATGAGTTTTTTTTGACACTGGAGCATCATACTCGTTTTTTATTTGAACTATTTGTGTTTGAGTAAGGGTTGGTTTCTACCCCCTTTGTGTGATGTTGTGTCTATTGTTACTCCTGCCGGTGTGAGGTTGTTGTCCTGTGAGATAGTGCTGGATTATATTGTTAAGTTCGATGAGAATGCGCTGGTGATGAATTTTATTGTTTTGCAAATGTTTATCTTCCTGTCGTTTGAGAACTTAAGATATATGATTTATGCTTTGTATGCTACTTCTGAACTACGATTAGATGTTGGTGACAGCCCCGTTGTTCGATAGTTTCCTTGACGTTTCTCCAGATGAGATTCCTGGATTTCCTCCGAAACGAGAAATGGATTTAACCATTGAGTTGGTGCCAGGGTCGGCCCCGAATTCTAGAGCCCCTTTTCGCTTGGGGCCAGATGAGTTGAGGGAACTTAAGTACCAGTTGTAGGGATCAGCGGTGTACTCAAAGATTGATTTGTGTTCAGGTTATCATCAGTTGAATATCCGAGATGAGGATGATTCGAAGACGGCTTTCTGGACCAGGTTTAGGCATTATGAATTTCAGGTGATGCCTTTTGGATTGACGAATGCCCCTGCTGTTTTCATGAATCTGATGAAACGCGTTTTCAGCGAGTACTTTTACCACTTTGTGATCGTGTAACGCCTAAAAATTTTCCTTATTAAGAATCGCATGCGTTAGTATTCTTTTCATTTATTCTAATAGCTATATTTACTTTGCTATTTTGATTTTACCATAATCATTATTTGAATATTTTAGATAGTTTCTTTTTAGAATTTTTAACATAGATGTTTCAAGGTCGGAATGGAGGAGACGGAATACCGAGATAAAGTCGGTTTTTATAAAATTAATTCTTGAGGTCACTCCTTATTGTTTAGAAGATTTTATAGCTATAACTTTTAAAAAGTCTATTTATTCTTTTAAATATCTTAAGAGTTAGAAAATTTTTGAGATTAGGAAGTTCACTTATCTAATTATTTTAAAATTGAGTAGCACTTTTATTTATAATGATAACTCTTATACACCTACATTTCTAATATAAAAATCAAATCTTCCATTCCAATTTTACCCATAATTTTCGAAATATAAGGGGTAGCAAAATAAGTTTCCAACTTTTTAAAACAACACTTTTATTTTACATAAATTAGCGACTTTTCCTACCATCTATTAAAAATTTTAAAAACACAATGGAACCCTTTTTCCTTCAAATTTTCGGCCCCTTCTCCCCTAAGGCAACACAATTCATTATCAAAAAAAAAAAAAAAACGAACAAAACCCTAACCCTCCTCTCAAGCCACCGCCCCCTTCCCCCTTCATCCTCCACTGATTTTCAAGCTCTTATCAAGGCAAATTCAGAGGTGTTCTTGGTGTATCTCCCTCTCCTTGAAGCCTTGAAGCATTGATTGTAAGTTATCTAAGAAGAGGCAAGTACAAAATATCCTTTGAATGCACCTTTCATTCATATTATTGCATGTATGTAAAGAACTATTTATTTTATGATTCGAAATCAAGTATGATGTTTTCCGTGACATGTTTGACTCAAAATTTCATGAAAAAAGGGCTGCCTATAATCGATATGGGGCTAGGGTCGAAGGAGTATATGGAGTCGAGAGAGAGTCTAGGACTAAGGGATGAATGGTTCAAGGGTTTGAGGAGAGGGTTCGATCAAGTGCTGGTCCAGAGGCATTAGATCTGAGTCTAGGGGTTTGTTGGAGACTGTGTGAGGGTCTGGTCGTGTCTTGGTGTTGAGGAGAATGGTCGGAATCGAGGGCTCGATCGCACAGGCGATGGTGGACAGTCTTTGCGCAAACAGTGGGCTTGCAGACATCGGGTTGGTCGTGTCGGGCTTCACGGTCAGGTCTGGTTGGTCCAGATAGTTAGTTTTAGGTCATGTGGGTCCAAACAGGGAGTGATTTGGCCATGGAATGAATTAGTTACGAATTTTATGTTCAGCATGTATCTTGGCTTGTCGTCTGTGCACGACAGTAAAGTTGTCGGGGTTGGGTAGGTCGATCAATGCGTTCTACGTGGCAAAGGTTTATTCCAGGAGATAGTTCATTGAGTTAGGGTCATGTAGGTCCAAAGGGGGAGTGATTTAGTCAAAGAACGAATTAGTTATGAGTTTTATGGATAGCACGTGTCCTGGTTACAGTCTACGCGTGAATCATGGACTTGAAGACATCGGATTGGTCGTGTCAGGCATTAAGGTCGGCTCTGGTTTGTTCCAGAAGCTAGCCCATCGAGTTAGGGTCACCTGGGTCTAGATGAGGATCCATTTGGTTAAGACATAGATTTTTAATGATTTTTACGGTTTAGCCGCTCAAACTGCATCTCGTCGGGGCATAAATTTGTCATTTCGGTTTTTGAGTCCAAGGGGCAGCCTATTGTCATGAAATGTTAAAATGATTATTTTAAGTTTATTTTATTATTTTTTAGCTATTTTTACAAATTTTTTGAATTATAAAGTTTTACGAAATTTTGAGAAAAAGAAAAGTTTTTAATTTGAGGCATGAAACTGATATTAAGTCATGAGGTATGAGGAAGTATTTGAGGTAGAATGTTGAGCAAATGATGAAAATTTTTGAATCATGGGACTTGGCTGTGGTTAAACATTACGGGTATGATAGTCGGGAGACGTTCCGAGAAAACATGTCAATATTACGGGTATGAGAGTCGGGAGATGTTCCTAGGAGACATGCCAATATTAAGGGTATGAGAGTCGGGATACGTTCCGAGAAGACATGCCAAACTTGACGTGTATGGAAACCAGACAAGTACTGGGGAGCTATATCAATCTTAGTGCCATGGTATTTTGTAGCTTGATCAAGCGACTTGAAGTTGAGGGACCACAGTCGAGAAACGGAATTCACTAGAAAATATCTTTATTTATGAGTTTATTGTCTTTGCATGAATTTTAAGGAAAATATTTTGAGCTGATGTTTTCTTATGCATTTGAAGTTGAGAAAATTATTTGAGTACAATTACTTTAATGCATGTGTTTGTATTATTTAGTACTTAATGCATGTGTTTGTATTATTTAGTACTTGCTATTCTCCATTTTGTACTTGTTGAGCCCCTAGGCTCACTATGTTTTTTGGTGCAGATGACGCGGAGACTGAGGCTAAGGGGCAGGACCTTTGAGTGGACGGCAGTTCAGTTGGCACATTCCCAGCGACCTTGTGTTTTCCGCTGACGTTGAGAAACGAAAATATTCTACTTTCATTTAGGTTTCAGATTTTGGTTTTGGCGAAAATTCTCTTTTGTTTCAGTTGAGGCTGTGTAGTACGATTGAGATGATTTCTTTGGTCCTTCATCTATGTTTCAAATTTCTAGTATCTTATGTTATTGAGTTTTATTAAAGCTTTTGAGTTTTAAAAAAAAACGCATTTTAGTATTATAAAGAGGAATTAGTTTGAGGGTGTTTCAGATTGTCTTTATCTGCGATATATTGGTCTTTTTGAAGACCAAGAGGGAGCACATGGAGCTCTTGAGGTTTGTTTGGACGAATGAATGTGAGTCTAACTTTCTGAAGCTGAAAGAAAAGTTGACTATTGTTCCTGTGTCGGTGTTACCCTCGGGATCGGGAGGTTTTGTGGTCTGCCCCGATGCTTATTTGAGTGGTTTGGATTGTTCTTTAATGCAGAACGGGAAAGTTATAATTTATGCGTCCCGACAGTTGAAGCCTCAACAGACTAGATATCTCGTTCATGACTTAGAGTTAGCTGCCATCGTGTTTGCCTTGAAGATTTGCGCCAGTACTGGTCGAGACATCGAAAGCTGAATAGATCATCACAAGCTAACCTGAGTGATGCGTACTGGATAGAGTACGCTAGGCTAAGCTCTTTAGGTGCGTGCTCATCCAAGTAGCGCGTGATGTTGTGGAGACCGTAAGCTGAGCTGAATGCTCTGTGCTGGTCTGAGCGTGCAACTTGATTTGGATAGTGAGACCTGAGCTGAAATCAGGTTATGTAGTTAGGCGTAAGCTGGATTCAGCTTTGGGAATGACATAGCGTCCTAAGCTATGTAGTAAGATCAGGGACGTTGCACTGTGTAGTTTGGTTAAATCAGCTTGGGCGAAAGCTGATGGCAAAGATCATTTGTGTTCAAAGCTGTTGGTGACTTTTGTATCAGGTGAGAACTGTTGGAGTGCGTGAGCTGACCAGAATGTGACTTGATGCTGCTGTGCATGTCGTGAACTATTTTGTCTGGTCAGATTTGTGTATGCTGATCTTATTACCCTGTGCTGGAGGGAGCACGATTTGAGTGTGCACGAGCGCTGACCTGTGTCCGTGAACGTGATCTGAGTAGGTGGGATCTGAGGTTACTGTGCGTGGGGCGCAATCCTATTCGAGCTGAGCTTGGTATTGTGTGAGCTGAACGGTGTGCACGATCTGATCTAAATGCACGATCTGATACGACACGCTATTTGGTAAGTGTGCATGCTTAAGCTGGAACAGTGGAGGTATGAGCTAGTCCGAACATTCTGTAGATCAGATCAGGGATTTTAGTAGTATATAGAGGACCCGTTGTCCCAACACTAGTCATTTTAGATCACAAGTACCATATCACCTCCTGAGTGTTCGAACAGATATTTTTCTCAAAACCCTCGTGGTTACTTTTCATCTACCTGGTTTTTTTTTAATTTCCGGAGTGTGGCCGATCAGATTTGGGCAAGAGAGGTACCATCAGAAACCCCTTTCCAAACCATCATTTCCCTACCAATCTTGTGGCCGGAGGTCGAAGGAGGAAACATGAAATCGTAGGGTGCGTGCTGTTGTTCACTTCTCCCATTCGTGTTGCTCATCCGAGCTGATATTTATATGTTTTAAGTGGTATTTCTTGTTCTTGGCTTTTATTTAAGACTAGTTTCGTTAAATTTGGAGTAGATCTGAGCTAGATATTGCAGCCTAGAGCTTGTTTGCTCGCGATCCATTTCGGGTTCTGCTCCGAGCTGGTTTTCATTGAGTGTTGAGCTAGTCTTTGATTCGTGTTGGTTTTATTAGGTTGCGGAGTGCTTTAAGATCTGTTGTTGGACTTTCGGAGTTTTTTGCACTCTTGTTGCTTTTTGCGTGGCCGTAGAGGAGCGTGAACGATTTGTTCTGTGCTGAATTAGTGTGTGTTCTGTTCTGTCATGAGCTTTTGAGGTATTGGTAAGCTTTGGTCAGGTACGGATGGAGCACGTATTTACAGAGTTCGTAGAGTATTATTATATGCTTTATTATATTCTATGTGCTTGAATGTGTTGTGCTGATTTCCTGCATACATTTGATATATGCTTGTGAATCTATATCTGGCATTGAGCATATGCATTCTCGCCACCCTCAATTGTAGTGGCCTGGATAGATGGTGGCGGGTGGTTGCAGTACACTTGGCATTCCATGCGATCGGTCGGATAGCGCCCATCTTCGTGTCGACAATGAGCCACGTCTATTTTTCATTCGGCATGCTCGAGAAATGCCCGAATCCCCGATGACGTTGCCACAGTTAATGATTACCGTTTCGCCTGGCCTCTGGTGTTGGTACTCTGTTTCTTGCCACCAGTCATGAATAGCATAGAACTTTGCATATTTCATACAAACTTCGTCTGTTGTTGAACGTTGATCTCCGTACTGGGGTTTGACCCCTCCCATTTGTGGATGTTTTATTGTGTATTTGGAATTTAGGTACTTCAGCTGGCCCAGGTGGTGCGTCAGCTAGTGGAGCCCCTTAGGCGCTGTTGAGTTACCAGTTATGTATATATTTCATCGATTTATTTACCAGGGGATACCCTGATTAGTTGTTGTTTTGAGGATTCGATGTTGTGGTTGTAGTTATGATTATATACATATGCTGCTTGGTAGATTTGACACTGTTTACTATTTGACTTTTGAACCAAGTCTGTATTTTGAGTATCCACGTATTTTGAAGATACATTTTCAGTTCAATCCAAAGAAAAAAAATAATTTAACCATTTTTTAAGCTTTCGTGTTTTATTGTTAATTGCGTGCTTATTCCTTGATTTTGAGCACCGGGGCTGACAGAAAAGCCCTTAATAAATTGTCTATAATAAACTGCGAGATGTAAAAAGCTACGAATCTCAGTCACACTCTTAGGCACGTGCCATTCCGAAGTGCTTCCACTTTTGCTGGGTCGACTTCTCGTCCGTACTTAGAAATCACATGACCAGAAAAGTAACCTTCTCCAGCCAGAACTCACTTTTGCTAAACTTAGAAAGAGTTGTTTATCCCGCAAAATTTGCAATACTATCCTAAGCTGATTCGAGTGCTCTTCTATGCTCTTAGAGTAAACAAGAATGTCTTCTATGAACACTATCACGAATAGATCCAGGAAAGGCTGAAACACTCTGTTCATCAAGTTCATAAAAGCTGATGGTGCCTTCATCAACCCAAAAGGCATAAAAAACTCCTAGTCGCCAGATCGCGTCCTGAAGTCAGTCTTGTGGATATTTGTTTTGTTGATCTTCAGCTGATGGTACCTAGATCGGAGGTCGATCTTGGAAAACACTGCTGCTCCTCGTAGTTGATCAAACAGATCTTCAATCCTTGGAAGGGGATACTTGTTCTTTACGATCAGCTTATTCAGCTCTCTCTAATCTATGCATAACCTCATACTACCATCTTTATTCTTCAAGAACAGCACATGGCTCCCCACGACGAAGTACTTGGTCGAATGAAGACCTTGTCTAGTAGATCTTGGACTTGTTCTTTCAATTCATCTCTGTTGGTGCAGCCTATAAGGCGGTTTGGAAACAGGGGTGGCATTAGGCACAAGCTCAATCACAAATTCCAATTCCTGATCTGGTGGTAGACCAGCAATGTCATCGGGGAATACTTCGGGGAATTCGTTCACTACCTCTACTTCTGATAGCTTGGGTCTCCCTTCTTCTACTACAGAGGATATACTAACCAAAAATCCTTGACAACCCTTCCTCAAACAGTTGGGCCGTCAGAGCTGAAATCAGATGACGAAATCCCCTGCCTTGGGCTGCTTCAAATGAGAATTGATCTCCTTGGGGTGGTTTAACTTCTACAACCCTTTGCTTAAAATTTATGAACACTCCATGCTTGGTTAACCAATCCATACCCAAAATCAAATAAAACTCAGGCATGGGTAATACGATCAAATCAGCGGATACTAAATATCCTTGTAGCCTAAGTTCCATGCTACGAAATAACTATGAGCTAAAATTTCATCTCCTGAAGACTCTGATATAAACAAATGGGTTGCTCCTAAGTATAACAATGCAGTAGAAGGTTTTCCAGAAATGATAATCTTACCTGTAACTGCAGTGGTATCTGGATTCGATTGTTCTGCTGTCATCACGTAAGCTCTGCTGGTTATAAGTTGCTTCGATTGGGGGCAATCCTTAGCAAAGTTTCCTGGAGCACCACATATGTAACACACATTCTGATCAGCTCTACACTGACCAGCATGATTCTTGTGGCATTAAGGCTTGTTGTTAATCATGGGAACTAAGTTGAGTGGTTGAAGTTGTTGTGGTCTTTGCCCTTGGGGTTTCTTGTGATTGGTGATGACCTCTGGTCACTAAGCTGAAAGGCCTGGCGTTTTTGTTGGTGTTCTTCTTAAATCTCTTTCCAATCCTGCTCAGCTCGGAGAGCCTTGTCGACTGATGCCCTAAAATATTTAGGCTCAGCTAACCTAACATCATGTTAAGGGTTGGTCTCAAGCGATCAACAAGATGGCAAAGCTTTTCTGCAGCATCCCTCCCAATCAAGGGAACAAAGTAACAACCCTTCTCAAACTTGCGGATGTAATCCCGCACTGACATATTCCCTTGCTTCAAGGTTAAAAACTCCCTCTTTAGCTCAGATCTCACGTCCGCTGTAAAATAATGGTCATAGAATACTTTCTTGAATTCTTCCCATGTGAGAGTATCCAAGTCTACCGTCAGTTTTACTCCTTTCCACCAAATCATTGTGTCCCCTGTTAGCATGTAAATGGCACACCTGGGCCTGTCGTGTTCTGATAGTTGCAGCTACTCAAAGATAACTTCCAAAGATTTGATCCAGCTCTCAGCTACTAGTGGATCAATTATACTAGTGAACTTCTGGGGTCGTTGACGTCTAAACCTGTCAGGCCTCGTGCACAAACATAGAGTTAACCACGCAAACAATAGCAAAAGCATTTAAAATAGTGGCTAAAATTTTCGCTTTTGGCCTGACTGATAAAAACATAATTTAAAATACTGCAATACTCAAAATATCCAGTTGAATAAATTACACACGACTAAAAGTCACAGTACAACAGTACAGCATGCATCAAGCACCAATCAGCAACACTACAACTGAATACAATAAAGCACAGGGCATCCCCCGGCTAACAGTACTGATACATATATGCTATACACTAACTGGGACACTCTAACCACCTCTTGGGGCACCACCTGCTAGGTCAACTCCACGACCAGCTGAGTAAGCTTGATAACCTGAAAACACACACAGGCAAACAAACACCAGCCCCAGTGGGACACGGGGTCAAACCCAAGTACGGAGAGCAACATAAAATAACTAACTGAAGGCAACAGATAATATGCAAATTCTATGCATGAACAGCTGATTAAAAACAGAATGCTACAACCAATGGCATGGAGCCAGAATCTCGAAGGCAACTCAAAGCTGATCACTGATCAAAGACAGATACAACTGAATTTGGCCACGGTGTGTGTGAGTATATGGGAGCGAACCCACTTGTCTCAACACACGACACCAGATGCAAAACACAGCTCAACCTTCTGCTGCCCAACTCATGAGGTGTGGGAGCTACCCACTCCGCTCATAGTGGATAACATATCCCAGCAGGGAGATGAGGGTGACGGGAGTTACCCGCTCGGCCTCTAAACAAGCATCCTGGTACGCACAGATCAAGATAACAAGGCACGGCTTAAACAGATCTGAGCTAAATATGACAAATGCGTGTATGCAACAGATAAAATGTCCTAAGCCAAACACAGATACTAGCTCAGGGACAGTAGCACAGAAACTACGATTGGGAGCTACGAGCTCAACCAAATCTGTCCTACCCTTCTAACACAACAGAAGGCTCTAAACGAAGCACAAGGTAGGATCTTAACACTTACCCAACGAGCTACCTGAACGGCAGAAGCAAAGCCATGCTTATGCTAACAGACTACAGAATAGAGATGTCTCGCAACCTCTCCAAGCTTGGCGCAAGCTTCCCAAAAGCTGTACCAAACGAAGCGTCTTAGCAAGGGGAGTCCAGCGCTACCACTCTTACTTCAATCAGAGCTGTATACCGTCGGCAATCGGAGAAGATAAGGTTCGGTGAACAGTAGCTAGGGTATCGCGATAGAATTCGCTATCGAGAAATATCTCTTAGTGTCGAAGTTGAATAATAAAGAACGAAGGTAAAGTCCTCTATTAAAAGGTCAACTCTACTCAAATCTGAAGAACAGTACCTACCGACACTTAAATCTCAAAACTGATTTCCCACTCGGATCTGAATCTCACATCAGATCTGGCTCTACGTCAAAGCAGATCCTGACTTACTCAAACGACGTCGCACAGAGTCCACTCTCGCATCTCGACACATCACCCGCGACTCGAATCTGAAATGCTAAACATCATCGCATCGCAAACACTCAGATACCATCGAATCTGAATACCAACGCTACACACATCTGAGTCTCCCCCGCTAAGCCAAAACGCTTTCGTTCCAAATAATCCAAACGGCTTAGTTTCGCTACCCGCTATTGAAACACACTAGCGTACTCACATCTGCTTAGCGATACCAGAGTCTAACCTCGAATCTGATCAGTTCCCACGGAAATTCTCCAACTCTCAAGATCTGTTTCAAGGACTTATACGGACCCGATAAGCAAGCATACCAACTCACAGCTGGCTCATCCCAGATCTGTCCAAGCCAAATGGTTTATACCTAAACCCGATTAATTAACTCAATTAATCTAATCAACTTTCGGGTCTCACATCTCTCCCCCACTAAAACAGGATTTCGTCCTCGAAATCAAATAACAACTCTATATCAAGAGTTCAAGATAACTGGGAAAACAACCATAACCAGACATCTACCAGGAATCAACAAGAAACCAACTAACTACTGGAATCTGATACCACGCTTACTCAAACAGATGCGGCCACTCACGTTGCATCTTTGCTTCCAATTCCCATGTAGCTTCCTCTATACCATGTTTGCTCCACTGAACCATCACCAAAGGAATGGTCTTGTTCCTCAGCTGTTTCTCTTTTCTATCCAATATCTACAAGGGATATTCAACATAACTTAAAGTCCGTTCTAACTCCACCTCGTCAGGTCTCAACACATGCAACGGATCTGGCTCATACTTCCTCAACATAGACACATGAAAAACATCATGTAAGGAGAATCTGGCTGCAACAACAACCGATATGCCAAAGGGCCAATCCTTTCTAAGATCTCATATGGTCCAACATAACGAGGAGCTAACTTTCCCTTGAGACCAAATCTCATAACACTGCGAAAAGGAGAAACTTTCAGGAAAAAAAGATCACCAACCTGAAATTCCAAAGGCCTATGCCTCTTGTTCGCATAACTGGCTTAGCGATCCTGTGCAGCTTTCATTCGTTGGCGAATCAGATCCACTTGATCTCTCATCTGCTGCACAAATTCTGGAGAAGACAGCTGCTTCTACCCCACTTCTTCCCAACACACAGGCGATCTACACTTCCTGCCATACAAAGCCTCAAAAGGAGCCATACCAATCGTGACCTGATAGCTGTTATTGTAAGAAAACTCAACCAAAGACAACGAATCTTGCCAGCTACCACTAAAATCCATCACAATAGCTCTCAACATATCCTCTAAAATCTGGATAGTTCTCTCAGATTGGCCATCTTTTTGGGGATGATATGCTGTGCTCATAGTCAATCTAGTACCCAAAGCTGTTTGCAAACTCTTCCAAAACCTAGAAGTAAACCTCGGATCACGATCGGAAACAATAGAAACAGGCACACCATGCAAACGCACCACGAAATATGTGTACAGCTTCGCCATCTTCTTCAAATAATACGTCATGTTGTAGGAATGAAGTGCACAGACTTTGAAAACCAATCGATAACCACCCACACAGCATCACAACCTCTGCTGAAACGAGGCAAATGGGTCACAAAATCCATTGCTATGTGCTCCCAATTCCATTGGGGCACTTCCAAACTCTGCAACAAACCACCAGCTCTCATCCTTTCAGCCTTGACTTGTTGACAGTTCAGAAAACGGGCTACAAAATTAGAGCATCACTCTTCAAACCTGCCCACCAATAATGTTGCTTCAAGGCCTGATACATCTTCCTTGCACCAGGATGGACACTGTGTCTACTACAGTGCGCTTCTCTCAAGATATCTTCTTTCAAGACGATCAGATTTGGCACAACCAACCTGCCACGAAACCTCAAAAAACCATCAGATGAGACAGTATAATCCTCTAACTGTCCAGCTCTAACCTTCAGCTTCAACTCATGGATGGATGTATCAGTCCTCTGAGCTGCTCTAATGCTCACAACAATATGTGTCTCAACTTGAAACGAAGACACCACAAAAAAATCCTCAGCTGGGTAAAACCGCCAACCAGTAGTGCTTAGATGCTCATGGACCTTCGAAATATGCAACGAAGCCAGCATCGCCACTTGAGACTTTCTGCTCAATGCATCAGCAACTACATTCATCTTCCCAGGCTGATATTGGATATCACAATCAAAATCCTTAAGCAACTCCATCCATCTATGCTGTCTCATGTTCAAATCTAACTGATACAACAGATACTGAAGGCTCTTGTGGTCTGAATACACCACAAACTGCTCACCATACAGATATTGGCGCCAAATCTTCAAGGCAAAGACCACTGCTGCCAACTTCAAATCATGAACTGGGTAACGAGTCTCATGCGGTTTCAACTGACGAGAGGCATATGCAATGACTCAACCATTCTGCATCAACACACAACCCAATCCATTCAAGGAAGCATCTGCACAAACTACAAAACCACCTTAACCAGACGGCAAAGCTAACACAGGCACAGAAGTTAGCTTCTCTTTGAGCAACAGTAAACTGTTCTCACACTGCTCAGTCCAAACAAACCTCTTGTCTTTCGGAGTCAACTGCGTCATCGGCTTAGCTATACTAGAGAATCCCTCTATAAAAAGCCTATAATATCCAGCCAAACCCAAGAAACTACGAATCTCAGCAACATTCTTGGGGCGCTCCCAGTTAACAACAGTCTCTACCTTACTGGGATCCACAGAAATACCTTCCACTGAAATAACATGACCCAGAAACACAACTCTATCCAACCAAAACTCGCACTTGGAAAACTTAGCATACAGCTGCGAGTCTCGAAGCATCTGAAGAACCAACTTCAAATGCTCTTTGTGTTGCATCGGAGTCTTAGAGTACACCAAAATGTCATCGATAAACACAATCACAAACTGATCGATGAACTCTCTAAAGACTCGATTCATCGAATCCATGAAAACTGCGGGGGCATTCTCAAACCAAAAGGCATAACTAAAAACTCATAATGCCCGTACCTTGTACAAAAAGCAGTTTCCGAAACATCTTGCTCTCGAATGCGCAACTGATGGTACCCCGAACACAGATCGATCTTAGAAAACATAGCCAAACCCTAGAGCTGATCAAACAAATCATCGATCCTCGGCAAAGGGTACTTGTTCTTCACTGTTGCCTTATTCAACTGTGACCCATCCTTCTTCTTTACAAACAAGATAGGCGCTCCCCACGTAGACATACTCCTAATGAATCCATTCTCCAGCAAATCACCAAGCTGAACCTTAAGCTCCCTCAACTCAGCAGTCACTAAACGATACGGAGCTCGCGAGATAGGAGCTGTACCATGTACCAACTCAATGCTAAAGTCAATCTCCCTCTTCGGAGGAAAACCAGGAATCTCCTCCGGAAACACATCAGGGAAATGGCGAACAACAGGAACATCACTAAGTTCTACGAGCGAAGTAGAAGACACATCCAAAGCATAGATCATAAATCCAGCATTCTCCAACGAAAACAGGCTAAACATCTCCATTGCAGAGACTAAAGGAATCTTCGACTGGGAATCGTGGCCGTAGAAGTTCCACTTCTCACCGGACTGGGGCGTAAAATTTACAACGCCATGGAAACAATCCACAGTAGCCCTATAACTAGACAACACCACGTCCATTCCCACTATACAATCGAAATCCCACATCACTAGCCTGATCAGGTTTGCTAACAACACGTTTTCGCCAAACCTAAGAATGCCATTCAACAAAATCTCTTGGGAGTACAGGCTCGCGCCGGCAGGAGTCGCAACAGACACAACATCACATAAAACAGTGGTATGCAAACCATGCTCAACCACAAATTCATCAGCAATAAACGAATGTGATGCTCCTTTATCAAACAACACATGTGCAGGAAAATCGAAAACAAAACAAGTACCTGTGATCGCTCCTCCTCCTGGCGTGCCCTCTGCTTGCTCCCTCGTCATGGAATTCACCTAGGCAAACTGAGGTCCTGAAAACTGGGGCTGGGAAGACTGTCCAAACCGCAAAGTACCAGGCTTCTGAAATGGCCTAAACTGAGGCTCTCCCAACCTCTGTTGTGGGACAGGAAAACGACGACCTCTAGACGATCCACCTTGACTCTGCGGTGGGGCGGCGGTATGCTGAGATCCAGCCAAAGGACACACTCTCGCAAAGTGTCCATACTGTCCACAAACGTTACACGTACCTTGCACTCCTACACACTGCACTGTAGGATGCCTTCCTCCACACTGGCCACAAAACTCGACCCTGGAACTACTACCGCTGCTAGAACTACCCGAGCCAGAAGAACTAGAATCTGACTTCTTCTTGAACTGACGACCACGAGGCCTAAACCTCTGGTGTCCAGACTGTTGGGCTACTTGCTAATGGGGTGGCTGGGAAGACTGCACAGATTGGGAAGGTTGCACCCCTGGAACCATGGGACGATTACCTTGAACCCCTTGAGGCCTAACACGAGACCTACGGTTCTGCAGTCCCTCCTCAATATCCATAGCCTTGTCCACCGCATCCGCATAACTCGTCGGTGAACCCGCCAACACCAAAGAATACAACTCTTCATTGAGCCCCTCCAAGAACTTATTCCTCTTCGCCCTCTCTCTGCCAGAAACATGCGGAACATACGCAAGAAGAGAAGAAAATCTCCGGGCATACTCTCCCACAGACATTGTCCCCTGCACCAGGTTATCAAACTCATGCTCCCTGGCGTTCACAAAGGATTCCGGAACGTACTCCTGACGGAAGGCAGTACAAAAGCTGTTCGACGTGATCCCTACACCGGTCTCCTCAATAGTCCTCGAAGCACCTCTCCACCAACGCTCGGCACATCTCCTCAACTGAAACGTATCCAGACTCAACCAACGCTCATCATCATACCTGACACGGTCAAACAACCCGGTAATGTGCTGCAACCAGGACTCCGCATCAGAACTAGGATCATCACCGTTAAACGTCTGAGGGTTCATCCGCTGAAACCTCGCCATCACAAGTTCCATGTCGTCCGCACGGGCTGCCAGCTCATCTACCTCAACCTCAACCTGTCTATCATGACCACGACGAGGAACACTACGCTGCACTTCCTCGTTCTGACCCTCGGATTCTTCCTGAAACTGACCTCTACCTCTACTACTACGTCTAGGCGGCATCTACGAAGGCACTAAGAGGGTAAGATCACACAGTAACTAATATCACATAGCAAATAAGCCACATAGTCAAGAACATGCAACAAACAACACTGTGCCTAGACTCAAGTGTGATCAAAAGAAATCGAGCTTATCCAGCTTAAGCTCTGATACAAAAAATGTCAGGCCTCGTGCACAAACACGGAGTTAACCATGCAAACAATAGCGGAAGCATTTAAAATAGTGGATAAAATTTTTGCTTTTGGCCTGACTGATAAAAACATAATTTAAATACTGCAATACTCAAAATATCCCAGTTGAATAAATTACACACGACTAAAAGTCACAGTACAACAGTACATCATGCATCAAGCACACATCAGCAACACTACAACTGAATACAATAAAGCACAGGGCATCCCCCGGCTAACAGTACTGATACATATATGCTATACGCTAACTGGGACACTCTAACCACCTCCTGGGGTACCTCCAGCTGGGTCAAATCCAGGACCAGCTGAGTAACCATGATAACCTGAAAACACACACAGGCAAACAAACACCAGCCCCAGAGGGACAGGGGGTCAAACCCCAGTACGGAGAGCAACATAAAACAGCTAACGAAAAGCAACATATAATATGCAAATGATATGCATGAACAGCTGAGTACAAACAGAAGGCTACAACCAATGGCAGGGAGCCAGAATCTCGAAGGCAACTCAAAGCAGATCACTGATCAAAGAAAGATACAACTGAATTTGGCCACGGTGTCTGTTAGTATATGGGAGCTACCCACTCATCTCAACACACGGCACCAGATGCAAAACACAGCTCAACCTGCTGTTGCCCAACTCATTAGGTGTGGGAGCTACCCACTCCGCTCATAGTGGCTAACATATCCCAGCAGGGAGATGAGGGTGACGGGAGTTACCCGCTCGGCCTCTAAACAAGCATCCTGGTACGCACAGATCAAGATAACAAGACACGGCTTTAACAGATCTGAGCTCAATATGACAAATGCATGTATGCAACAGATAAAATGTCCAACACAGAACATATACAACGATGCAAGGCATACACAGCAGCACTCATAACTCACCCATATCAATCCAAAGCTGTAAAACAAGCTCACATCCGTACCTCAGTCTTCTGAGCTACAATTACCACAAAGCAGTCCCGAGCAACACAGATCTCACAGCTGCTAAGCCAAACATAGATACTAGCTCAGGGACAATAGCACAGAAACTATGAATTGGGAGCTACGAGCTCAACCAATATGTCCTACCCTTCTAACACAACAGAAGGATCTAAACGAAGCATAAGGTAGGATCTTAACACTTACCCAATGAGCTACCTGAACGGCAGAAGCAAAGCCACGCTTATGCTAATAGACAACAGAAGGGAGATGTCTCGCAACCTCTCCAAGCTTGGCGCAAGCTTCCTAAAACTTGTACCAAACGAAGCGTCTTAGCAAGAGGAGTCCAGTGCTACCACTCTTACTTCAATCGGAGTTGTCTACCGTCGGCAATCGGAGAAGATAAGGTTCGATGAACAGTAGCTAGGGTATCGCGATAGAATTGGCTATCGGGAAATATCTCTGAGTGTCGAAGCTTAATAATAAATAACAAAGGCAAAGTCCTCTATTAAAAGGTCAACTCTGATCAAATCTGAAGAACAGTACCTACCGACACTTAAATCTCAAAACTGATTTCCCACTTGGATCTGAATCTCACATCAGATCTGGCTCTACGTCAAGCAGATCCTGACTTACTCAAACGACGTCGCATAGAGTCCACTCTTGCATCTGGACACGTCATCCGCTACTCGAATCAGAAATGCTAAACAGCATCGCATCGCAAACACTCGGATCCCATCGAATCTGAATACCAACGCTACTCACATCTGAGTCTCCCCCGCTAAGCCAAAACGCTGTCGTTTCAACTAATCCAAACGGCGTAGTTTCTATACCCGCTATTGAAACACACTATCGTACTCACATCTGCATAGCGATACTAGATTCTAACCTCGAATCTGATCAATTCCCGCGGAAATTCTCCAACTCTCAAGATCTGTTTCAAGTACTTATATGGACTCGATAACTAAGCCAAGCATACCAACTCACAGCTGGCTCATCCCAGATCTGTTCAAGCCAAATCTGGTCTATACTAAACCCGATTAATTAACTCAATTAATCTAATCAACTTTCGGGTCTCACAAAACCGCTCTTGAGGGTCCTCCGGTGTAGACATCCTACCGGATGATTGGCCACACCAAAATCCTGACATGGGGTTCCTTCTTCCTCTTCCTGACATGATCTGTAATCTTACCCAAATACACCATGTGAAACAAGAAGAAAATAAGCATTACTCTACAACATCAAAATAAAATTCACAGACTACAGGATGCGGCTGACGAGGACTGTCTCAGAATGGAAGCGAGTGTTTACTTAAAATACCATGCTCTGATACCAAGTTTTTGGTGTCCTTGTCCACAAATTTAATATTTAATCTCGAAAGTACGAAGGAACATACATACAACGTTTTTTCAATTTTTTGGAATCAAATAAAACATACGATTCAGGGATGGTTTTGCACTTTTTTAGAAAATAATTCAGATCGCAAATTGTAAAATAGAACTGGAATGGCGATGTTATGAAGCTGACAAGAATAATGTGAGCTGATCTCATTCAGACTGGGAATAATTATTCACAATAAATTCTGATACATAAATACATAACAACATGTTTGCTTAATGATCAACAAAACAAAAGGGATGCGGTTTGAAAAAACACGGAAACACAGGTCCATCGATAAACAATCTCCCAGTCTTCTTCAGTTCACACCAGCCAGCTCACGCTAAACCTTATCACCTGCATCCATGAAAGCTAGTGAGACTAGGGGCCCAGCAAGTAAATTCTAATAATAACAATTAACTCAACACAGTCGGAAACATAAGATTTGAAATAATTGAAGTAATCATTAATCATGAGATTTCTTAAAAATTCCGCGGTTATGAAACAACCCATTGATCATATTTCATTTTCTGTACGAGATGTGGCACGGAAGCTCTCCTTAGGTCATAGTCACTTGATCAAGCTCATCTAATATCAGGTCTATGACGAACTATCGCCCATTATCATTCATGTTTGGGGGGGCACCCCGGTCCGTCGACCGACTTCCATACTTCCGTAAGCTGACCGTCTGTTTATCTTTGCCACATGTCATAAAACTTTGAAATTAACTTCCTTTCATAAACTAACAGCTCACACACATAAGCGGTTCGTTATAGACTCCATTTTTATTTGAAAAGGCTACTGGGAGTACAACTGAATACAACTGAAGAAATTCTGGAATCAGCCCAGAATGGAAAATCATATCAAGAGCTTAGATCAACTCTGAAAAGAAAACAGATCACGACTTAGATCAGCTCTCAATAGAAAACAGATCACGATTGGTTTTTCAACTCGGATTAGGAAAAGTCAACAACAATTAAAACAATCAGGATAAATTGAGAAGGTCAAAAAAAGTCAGCTCGGACAATCCAATCAGATCTTGAGCTTAGAGCAGCTCAGAGGGAAAAACTGATCACACACATGGAACATCTTAGAAGAGGAAAAACAGATCACGTGCTTAGAACATATTGTGAACTTAAAAACAGCCAACTCAGCTTAGGAAAATTCAACTCAGCTTAGAAGAAACAAATCAGATTAGAACAATTGTATTGTACTGTTATCAGCTCAGGACTGAATCTAAAGAGATCAGCTCAGCTTATCAGATCATAACGGAGTTCCAATGAGATCAGCGCCGCTTATCAGTTCGGAACAGTATCCTTAGCCATACAATACGACAAAACTAATGAAACGATCAGAGGAATTGATCATTCGAGCATATTTATATACATATATACGTACAACCCAGTGTTTGAAAGAGAGGACAGCTCAAACCGTCACAGAAGCTTTTCTGTCAAATATCAAAGAACTTAAAACCTTTTTCTTAACCTGCTACAAGCGTAAAAATCATAACATCACTTGAAAATCATTAAATGTTTGACAAAACTCAGAAACTGAACACAAGAAATTAAACATAATATTCTTTCACAAATGCAAGAAGGAACAGAATCTACTTTCCGCAAAGCTGAACGAAAGTTGCAAAGATTGACTAACGCTTTGAATTCGCCTCAAGCAAGATCAAAAAGTTTAGAGAACTAAATGAAAAGAACTTCGGTTGGTTTTTTTTTATTTTTTGAGAACACTTTGCTGCCTCAAATGTTTAATGATGAAAAATGGTGTGTAGTGGGTTTTAAAGTATTACAACTATATGGTGCACCAGCCAACAGAAATCATTTCTTTGAAAATATTTTCTTTCTCATTTTTTTTGTAAAACATTTTAGAAACTCGAACGTGCTTGGGTTTATTATTCCGAAAATACTCGTGAACCTCCAAAGCTTAAAATTGAAGAAATCAGCTCAGGTGAAAAACTAAAATGCTATACGCTAAAATAGCAATTTAAGCCTTCAAGACAATTAAATAACTCGTAGAATTATGGATTTTCCGGGAGTTACATTCTCAGTATTTGCTTGGATCACTGATGAGACCTCAGCTCCATTTTTTAAGCATAGGCACCTGTGTTGTCAAAGTACACCGGGACTAGACCAACTCCTTCAGGAATTACGCCCAACTCTTGAACATAATATCTCATCCAAATCGGCTCCTTAGCAGCAGCTGATGCTGCAATGTATTCAACCTCAGTGGTTGAATCCGCAGAGGTGTCCTGATTGAAGCTTTTCCAAAAGACAGCATCTCCATTGAGCATGAATAAAAATCTAGAGGTTGACATCAAGTCATCCACAACACCTGGAAGCTAGAGTAAGTGTATCCTTCCAGTTTTTATTCTACATCTCCATAGATCATGAACATATTCTTAGTCCTTCTCAAGTACTTAAGAATATCCTTTACGGTCTTCCAATGAATTTGGCCGGGGTTGTCTTGATATCTGCTCGTGACGCTCAGAGCATAGACGACATTGGTGTTGGCGCATGGCGTATCCGGATTATTCTCCCGGTTACACAGCAGAAGTTTAAAAATTTTGCACCGGGGACGCTCATACATAAACACAAAATAACGTAATTAATCAAAACATGCATAGGGATTTTGATTGTTGAATTTGGTGAATTCGTGCCTGACTCTGACTTTTCCAATTTTTAAGCGGTTGTATTCCTTGAACGGTTGAATCTACGGTTGTTCGCCTAATCCGGTCTACAACTGGTTTCCAAATTCCTTCACTTCTTGCACTAGAAAGCACAGCAAATTGTCATGAACGAAATCTCTCATCGAGACTCAAATGTCAAGGCGTAGCATCGGAAGGGCGACGACGACGGTGGATAGCTAGACGACGGCGATGGCCAAGGGGAGGTGGAGGCGTGTGGAGGAGGGAGGGGAGGGAAGACTAGAATTAAGATTCAATAATCAACGGATCATTTAATGTGTCTCCCCAATGTCATACTTATAGATATAGAGATAGAGTTTGAGTAGGACTACGCAAACTGTGCACTTTCGTTCCCACTCAAATGCTTCACATTCGTTTTGAGTCAAACACTACACATTCGTTTCGACTCAAATGCTGCATATTCGTTTCAAGTCAAATGATGCACATTCTTTTCGAGTCAAGAGCTGCACATTCGTTTCAACTCAAATTCTGTATATTCTTTTCGAGTCTGTCAGGCCTCGTGCACAACACAGAGTTAAATCACGTAAAACATAGCGGAAGCACTTTAAAAAGTGGCTAAAATTTTTCGCTTTTGGTCTGACGAAGAAAACATAATTTTTAAATACCACAATATGTCAAAATATCCCAGTTAATAGAAATGCACAACGCTAAAAGCCATAATACAACAGTACATAATTAAACAAGTAACAGTCAACTAATATAGCAACTGAATACACAAAGCACGGGACACTCCCCGGCTAATAGAACTGATACATATATGCTATACACTAACTGGGACACTCTAAGCACCACCTGGGGCACCTCCAGCTGGATCAACACCAAGACCAGCGGAATAACCTGGGAGACCTGAACAACAAGCAGGCAAACAAAACAACCAGCCCCAGAGGGACATCGGGGTCAAACCCCAGTACGAAGAGCTACAAAATACAGCTAACAGATATAGCATGCAATGTATCATGTCGTGCAAATGCATGAGCGGTACAAAGATAGTCGGTAACAACCGGAAGGCCAAACGAAATAGTAAACAGCAACTGTGACACATCACCGGGCTTCGGAAGCGACCCGATCGCACCCCGTGGAAAATAGAGTGGCTCATCGTCAACACACGCGCGGGCGCCATCCGCCGGGTTGCACGGAATTGCAAGTGGACCAACCACCCGCCAACCTCTATCCAGGTCACTGCAACTGAGGACTGGGAACAACTCAACCAACATCCTCCAGCTGCACTCAATCGTTGTTATGCAACACAGCACCGCGCCAAGAGCTCCAATAGAGAAACATGTATAGCATAGCTGTCAAAGAAATCAAGGGCCCAATATGCTATGCATATGCATTACAATGCTCAACATGAAATGGATGCTTGAAATGCCAATAACTACATACAACAACATACTGTAATACGCATATATGGCCGCACAACAAGAATACAACCATGCAGGATACAACCAACTCATCTACAATAAGCAATAAGCACGACAATTCAGCCAATAGACATGCAGAATACACACAACTCTGCCTCAACACAAATACCAGGCGCAGCTGTACAATACACACATAACACATTCCCATGCCTATCTCAAAGCTGGATTACAAGCTCGATTCGTACCTCTACACGGCAACTACCTCAACCAGATTCCAACAAGGCACGGTACCAACAACCTGCTCAACTATGCTTCCTCACGGTTCACTGCAAAACTCCACGAAGCTGCTCAAAGGCTCGAATCCTGAAGCTCACCCAGACCTGGAGAGCTATCGAATGGAAACGCAAAGATGCACGAACCTACTAAAAAATACACACAAGATCTTAGGAATGCTAACAGGAAGTCACGGCGATTCACAGTTTGGGGAGCAAAGCTCAACCAGCAACTAACCTTCCTAATAACTCAACAGGAAGCTTAAATAGCGACTAGAGGTAAAATCTTAACGACCTATTCGAAGTTCTACCTGCCTACACGAACGCACAAACGAGGCAGCAACTTCGCAATTTTGCTCCAGCCAACCACAGCCTCCAAAAAGAGCTATCAAACAATGCGTCACAACAAGGGGAGTCCAAAACCACCACCCTTTCTTCCAACAGATCCGTCAATCGCCGGAAAATAACGGAAAACCAGCACGGTGAACAGTGCGCTAGGGTTCGAGACGAAGAACGACAATCGGGAGGAAATATCGCTAAGTATGGAATCTCATTAAAATGGAACAAAGACCAAGCCTTGCTGCTTATATACACGCGAGAAACCTGATTTAAAATCCACCGACACTAACATAACAATCGCAACTGCCGACAACAACGGGAACAGTACGTAGCTGATACCCAACAGCTTCTTCAACAGTGCGAAGCTCACGCCAGCAACCGCAACGCAAAGACAACGAGCGCTAATCAAAATGACGTCTCTCCCGACACGTCAGCAAATCTGATCAAAGCGCTATGCTTCAACAGAATCCATACAAAGCAAATACGACGTCGCACAACCCACGTCATCATTTCTGATGAACTAAACGCTCGCAACACCAATCGCTAGCGCTAAAACAATACAGCGTCGCAGAGACTTCTAAACACGTCATCATTGCTGCCAACAGCTGGTCACCCAAAACCAGCGCTGGATTCAAATATCGTGACTGTGACGCCCGAACCCACGGGAATCACGAGTTGGGGTAAATAAAAATTTTCGAATAAAAAGAATGGCTGAAAGACAATTTGTTATAAGCTGTATTTATTATAACTTTGAAAGAAACTGAAAACATGAAAACAAAATCTAACAGACACTCAATTGCACGCCAACTACTGGAAACATTTGCGGAAAAACAGACTTTAATATAAATTGCAATTGCGATTTACAACAACTGATATTCTATATAAATGTACAACTATTGTAACTGATATAATACAGTACATTCTAAAACAAAACAACATCAGCTATGACACGGAAAACGTTGGCCTTGGACAAACACACACCACCCAGCAGCTGATTCAAGTTTCAGCTTCTGTCCGCTCTCCAGCTGTCGCACCTGCACCATTTTAAAAGCTAATGAGCCTAGGGGCTCAGCAAGTAAAACCTGAATAATAACAAGTTCAAATACGCAGGTGGACATCTGATCAATACATAAGCTAAAGGAACATCAATTATCAATATCATTTTCTTTCGTTAACATTTCATAAACTAGAGACAGGGGATAATAGCCCAATTCTCAACATCAATATCATTTTCATTAGATTTACGGCTCAGAAGCTCTCCTTAGGTCCGTGTTGCACCTGATCAAGTGACTACTGATATCAGCCTTAGCCTTTGGCTTCTTTGCGTTAGGGCAATCGACATATAGACGACTTCTCACCCTTCTCTTTATGGGAGGACAACTGATAGTTGCTCACCTCACCCATTATGACCGTCTGTTGTCTTTGCCATAAATCTTAAAATAATCTTTTGTTCCTTTAACATTCTTTTCTTTAAACTATCCTTCTTAAAATCCTCGGGTTCCTTCATTTAAAAATCTTGCTTTCGCTTTTAAAATTTACTGAGTATCGAATTCAGCTTTTGGAAACTTATCTTTAAAATGAAACCAGTCATAAGAGAAACCAGTCGCAATGAATAGGAACCAGCTGAAATGAATAGTAACCAGTCGCAAGATAGAAACCAGCTGAAACGAATAGTAACTATCTATTGACAACTACAACTTAAGGAAACGATATCGTTAATTTGAACCAGTCGTAACAATAATCGCTAACAACGCGACTTGGGAATAAGTGTAAAACGATGCCGTTGCTTTAAGAAGCTGACGTAAGAAAGTCTGATAATAAGAATAAACAGACGTAAGAATATTTGTTATCAGACATGACCACGAGTAAATGAAACTATGTCGTTAACGCATCAACCAGCCGCAAGGAAAAGCGCTAACATACATGAAACCAGAAGCAAGGAAAATACCAGTCGCAATGAATAGTGCAACTGCTGATTTTATGAAAACAACGCAGCTGCTGAAATTTGACTTGATATTTGTAACATCAAAACAACAACTATGCTATCAGTTGTTGCCTATCAAACCAGACTTTATACTGATTCAACTAGCATCTACCGATTACATAGCTATCAAATTCTGATATTACAACTACTGAAAGGAAGAACATTCATAAACATTCTTGGATTAAACTCGAATTCTCAGTACTTTAAAACATCATAAACTTTCTGGAAAACATTTGGAAGCATCAAAACATCATTTTGAACCCATCTTTCTTTCCTTCATTCATGCATAAATCATTTTAAACATGAACTTTAAACATACTGTAACATATAGGCAAGAAGACTCAGAAAACATCAATATATGGTTTAAATGGTGAGTCAAGAATCAGCTTTTACTTGCCTTAAACGAAGCTTTGCAACATCAACCGATTTCTGCAGAAATCTTCTCCTTTAAGCAACGCACGAACTTCTCTTGTCAAATACTTTGAAGAATACTAAAGATTTTCTTTGCAAATGATTAAGATCTTGCTTTCAAAACAGGTTTTTATATGAAAGGGATTAGTGGCATGCTACTTGTGAAATTAAGCATGACACACTTATAAAATTTAGTAAAATTCCCTTCCTCTCATTTTAATTTGTAAAACACCAAACCTTTTTCAAAAGAAATCATTTGTCCTCCTAAAAGATATTTTCAATCCCTAAAACCTGTTCGTGCATCACCCTTGGAGTCATCCACCGAAACCAGCTGCGTTACATCTATTTTTCTGAAATCATTGAAATCAGACAATACATAACATTTTCAACATGTCATTTTAAATCTATAAAATGAACAAAATGCATAATGTGGTCCTATGGATTTTTTGGGCGTTACAACTCTACCCTCCTTATTGAAATTTCGTCCTCGAAATTTACGTACCAAATAGATAAGGGTAAAGACTTAGCATATCAGCTTCTGTTTCCCAAGTTGCTTCTCGCTCCGACTGGTTAGTCCATTGTACCTTAACCATGGAATGCTACGGTTTCTTAGCCTTCTAATTTTATAAAATGAACAAAATGCATAATGTGGTCCTATGGATTTTTGGGGCGTTACAACTCTACCCTCCTTATTGAAATTTCGTCCTCGAAATTTACGTACCAAATAGATAAGGGTAAAGACTTAGCATATCAGCTTCTGTTTCCCAAGTTGCTTCTCGCTCCGACTGGTTAGTCCATTGTA
>KQ986908.1:193775-225774 GCA_001598015.1 Dorcoceras hygrometricum
CTTGATCATCTTCAAGGAGAAAACCATATCTCTCAGGAGCCCTAGGAACCCTTTCGGATCTCCTAGGTGCGACCATTTCTGGTACTGGCTCTGGAGGTGCAGGAGACTCACCTGGTACTTCGATTGGATCTCGAACCTCTTCGAGTTCTACTATTCTGCCCTTTCTATCAAGTAGAAATTCCCTTTCCATAAAGGTGGCGTTCCTAGAAACAAACACTTTTGTTTCGCTCGGATAGTAGATGTAGTATCCAATGGAATTCTTCGGATACCCAATGGAGTAGCATAAGATGGATCTCGTATCCAGCTTATCTCTCACTGTCTGCTTCACGTAAGCAGGACATCCCCAAATCCTCATAAATGAGTACTTAGGTGGTTTGCCCATCCATATCTCATATGGGGTCTTATCCACTGCCTTGGTGTGGACATTGTTCAACAACAATACCGCCGTTTCGAGCGCATAGCCCCAAAACGAGGTAGGAAGTTCAGTGAAGCTCATCATAGATCGAACCAAAGTTGCTTCTCGCTCCGACTGGTTAGTCCATTGTACCTTAACCATGGAATGCTACGGTTTCTTAGCCTTCTAATTTCTCGGAGGAGAATTCTTTCTTGTCGCTCTTCATAGCTCAAATCTGGTGCTAATTGGATTGGTTCATGACTTAGCACATGCGAAGGATTGGTAACATATTTCCTCAAAGCTGATACATGAAAAATATTATGTACTGCTAACAGCTGTGGTGGCAGTGCTAATCGATAGGCTATTGTTCCTATCTTCTCCAAAATTTCATATGGTCCAATATACCTTGGACTCAATTTTTCCTTTCTTTCCAAAACGCATAACTGTTGGTTGAACCACGGCGGATCCGGATCACGCCTCCCGGCGAGGCAGCGGAAGAACAAAAATTTCCGAGAGACGATCAATACAATTCAATAAAACAAACAATCTATGACATTCATAGGGCGTTTAGATGACTACCTTGCTGGCAACTCGTGCCTGTCTCCGACCAGTTTCTCGAGGAAACCGGCACTTCACGGTAGATAGCGGTAGATAACGTCAATCAAGTCCACGACCGGATACGAGACTCCTTCGTCAGCCTGCACTAGAAGTCCTGACAAGATCGGCGCGGACGGATTCTCCTCGTCAAGTTGGCCGGAACAAATTCCGGCGACTCAAAGCGGCGGCGGTGACGGCTTGATTATAGAGGGGGGGCGGCCACTTTTAGGGTTAGGGTTTGAGTGTTGTATCTTGTGTATTATGATTTAGGTCTAAGTCTACCTTAAGTAGACTTAATGATGGATTTGGATCCGGCCCAACGGCCGGTCAACGGATGACATCGGTCATCCCATCACCGAGACTTCATCGTAACTCCGATCGCCGCCTTGGGCACGTTCAGGCTTGCCCTTGAAGGGTTGCTTAGTCATCTTTCCCTTAAGACAAGATTCACAATTCGGTAGGGAGTTAATGTCTGACATATCAAACAGGTCACTCCTAACTAACTTGTTCATCCTACTTAGAGAAATATGACCTAGCCTAGCGTGCCAAAGTTGTGCTGGGTTCAAGTTATCGTGTTTCCATTTTAATCGTTGTTGTGTGTGCTTCGACATCGCGAGTTGGAACGTCTTTTAATTTTAAGGTGTATAAATCGTTTTCGCGTTCCCCAATTCCAATTAAACATTCATTCTTGTAAATATTGCAAATCGAATTAGCAAACATACAAGAATATCCATCACTATCAAGCATAGAAACAGAAATAATGTTCTTTATTAATTCGGGAACAAATAAAACGTTTCTCAATAACAACTTAAAATCAGAGACAGAAATAAATAAACATCTCCTATAGCTACTGCAGCAACTCTTGCTCCATTGCCAAGCCTCAAGTGGGTCTCACCCTCTCTAAGACGTCGGCTTCTTGTCATCACCTGCAAATCATTGCAGATATGAGATCCACATCCGGTATCAAGTACCCAAGAAGTCGAATTAAGAGACATATTTATTTCAATATAGAACATACCTTTCGTAGTTCGCAACTGCTCAAGGTACTCCTTAAAGTTCCTCCTCCAATGCCCAGCCTTGTGGCAGTGGTGGCAAACATCCTCAGATTTGTTTTTGGAAGCCTTTGCCTTTGGCTTCTTGGCGGACTTTTCCTCCTTCGCAGGAGCAGAACGCTTCTTGCTCTTGCGTCTGGATCCCTTATTCGCAGAGGAAGAAGAACCCAGAAGGAGGACGGGTTTGTCCTTCTTTATAGTCCCTTCAAACACTACAAGCATGTTAACCACCTCTTCAAGGGTGGCTGCCAGCTTGTTCATGTTGAAGTTGACCACAAAGAGGTCAAATGCAGCGGGTAGCGAGAGGAGAAGTACATCCACCGACAGCTCGTGTGGAAGTGCGATATCAAGGGCCAACAGCTTTTCAACGAGCCCAATCATACGAACCCCATGCTCGCGGACCGAAGTCCCATCGCGCATGCGGCTCGTCATCAGCTCCTTGACAGCCATGAACCTCTCATGTCGAGAGTTCTCCCCGTATAGCTCTTTGAGATGAAAAAATATGTCTGCACCATACTTCGTCTTCTCAAAATGCCGTTGCATTTCATTGGACATCGATGCCATCACATAGCATCGAGCTTTAACCTCGTCGTCCCACCATTGTTTAAGCGTTACCAGCTCCTCAGGGCTGATATCGGCAGGGGCTTCCTTCGGAGGACTCTTCTCTATCGCATAAAGAAGTTTCTCCGAAGCCAATACAAGATTGAGGTTGCGGAGCCAGTCTTGGTAGTTCAGACCGGTGAACCTGTTGCTATCCAGTATAGCAGCGAGCGGGTTTTTCATCGAAACCATTATATATGCAGTAATACTGAAAAGGAAAACAAACATAACATCACTAACTATATATAAAATAAACGCTAAGACATAAAACATGGTCGTTAAGTTTCATGAATCACCCTCCCACTATTTTAACGATTTCACCACCCTCTAATGAAATCGAGAAAACAGGTTTCTTTAGTGGGTACACGGAGCCCAATCAAGCGATCATGGACCCGAATAATATCAGCCATCCATGACCCCCAAAAGGTAGTTTCCGATTGCAACCCCCATGTATTCACCTCACGTCCAGTAAGGGCCCAATAATATGACGCCGTTTACTATCACGTGTCAAGATGACCCATCAATGTTGAGTCGTGAAGGACGGTCCCCTTAACGTCCCCAATAATATGAGCCAATGTTAAAGGGAGTTCCAACCGAACTCACAACAATTGTCAATGGCGTGGACAGCTTTCCGGCATACATGACACCCTCAATAATATGAGCCGGGCTATGTATACGGGTAGCATCGACGTACACCCATTGTTGATGGAAGGTAGGGAAATTTAAACAAATTTAAATTCCTATTACAATGCTTCCGGTTTTACAGATCTTCGGTCTGTAATATCTTTGATTGTCATTGTCCACCGTCTTCGGATGTCCTCCCACTAAATCTAGTAATTTTATATTTAAATTTACCATGACATACAAGCGATACATTTATCAAGGGGTGGGAACGGGCCATAAACAGGCCCACTTTAAATGATAATCAAAATATTTACAAATCGAATCACAAAAACCTATCGCATACACCTAACAAATTGGGCACGGCTCTCGATCATCCCAATCATGTAATTAATCTAATTAACATGTATAAATTAAATAATCAAATTATTTATCCACAAAATCATATTTTAATTACGAAATCGCATTTTATAAATAAAATCGTATTTCGTCGATAAAATCAAATTTTAATCAACAATATCATATTTAATTTATAAAATCATATTCCATCGCGGCGGCAGATCGCGCAACGATTGCGCGAAGCGGCGCCCATGCATCGGCGAGAAGCGGCGCAACAGCTTGCGCGGAGTGGCGTCCACCTCTCGGCCGCGAGGCGCGGCCAGCGCGCAACGAGGTGCGCGCGGCTGCTGGCCATGGCCGGCCATAATGCACGACCAGCTCGCATGGCGTCGCGGGCGCTGTTGCACGCCCGATGGGCCGCCGCGCGAGGCGGCTGCCGGCCGATTGTTTTAAAAAAAAAATTTGTTTCGATTTGAAATTTGAGAGATTTGATACAATATGGCACTATTGTATTGATCAGATCCGAAAACCTGGCTCTGATACCACTGTTGGTTGAACCACGGTGGATCCGGATCACGCCTCCCGGCGAGGCAGCGGAAGAACAAAAATTGCCGGGAGACGATCAATACAATTCAATAAAACAAACAATCTATGACATTCATAGGGCGTTTAGATGACTACCTTGCTGGCAACTCGTGCCTGGCTCCGACCAGTTTCTCGAGGAAACCGGCACTTCATGGTATATGGCGGTAGATAACGTCAATCAGGTCCACGACCGGATACGAGACTCCTTCGTCAGCCTGCACTAGAAGGCCTGATGAGATCGGCACGGACGGATTCTCCTCGTCAAGTTGGCCGGAACAAATTCCGACGACTCGAAGCGGCGGCGGCGGCGGCTCTAGGCGGCGGCGGCGGCGTCTTGTTTAGAGAGGACGGGGCGGCCACTTTTAGGGTTAGGGTTCGAGTGTTGTATCTTGTGTATTATGATTTAGGTCTAAGTCTACCTTAAGTATACTTAATGATGGATTTGGATCCGGCCCAACGGGCCCGGGTCCAACGGATGAACATTCGGTTCATCCCCATCACCGAGACTTCATCGTAACTCCGATCGCCGATCAGATCCGACCGATCGACTCAGTTTTCAAAACTGAATACTATGATCTGAAAAACCATTTTTCAGAACCCCAGTGCAAAATGACCGTTTTGCCCCTCAACAGCGGGAAATCACGATTTGACCCCTGTTGACTTTCAGGAAGTCGCACTCCCCAAAATCCTCTTCTCATGCTCAACACATTGAGCTGAGTATCCGTGCGGGAATCTCGAATCCAGTACTTGTGTGACCCTCAATGGTTCATGGATACATCTAGCAGTGGGCCCACAACCATTGTGGCTCTGGAATCACAATTCCGGACTTGCCCAACGGATCTTGGTAAGAGCGTCTAGCAACATCGCCCCATGATCTCCTAGGAATCACTGATAGTGCCTGCAAGAACCTGTTGGTCGTGGTTAGTGTACAGTACGGTCCTTTCAATCCATATATCCCGATCATATCAACGACCATTGGTAAATCGAGAGTCTCTATAGATCCGATAGCTTTGCGTACATCTTGGAGATCGAATAGTGACATCGCGAGTGTAACTAGGTAAACACATTTACCTAAAACACTTCTAGTACTCTGGCCATAGATTTATACACTATTACCCCCTCAGATAGCATAGGATATCCACGCATGTCTGCGAGCGGTGAATCCTCGACAACGATGCATCGACTCCTACATGCATCGGGGTCTCACCCAATCTCGCCGCCTGATGACCCCAAGTGAGTCGGCAAACGAGTCAAAGTGAGACGCCTATCATGTAGAGTCTCAATGACGTTTCGAGTCGTGAGGACTAATCAGTACAACCAAGACCTCGGACTTATCCACTCGACAAATGGTAACCACTTGGAAAGTCCGAACGAGGATAGTTCGATAGATCACCAGGTCACTATCTATCTGCATGCTCAGAACATCACAATGTTCCCTACCAATGAAACATGGTACTTCGCATCGCAGATACTAGTATCGAACTCGGGCGGCCTTATCCTCATTTTGACGGCCCAATGCGCCGTGCGTTTCTATCCTTGGGTGAGCTTTCTTTCGTTGATTTGAGCTAAGATATTAGGTATCTTTGGCAGATTTAAGCTTCTAGGAATTTTGAAGGGTAATTGTCGAGGAAGCTTCAAAGGAAGTAAGCTTGAGCTGTTGCTGGACGTGTCTTTGTTGAGAATCTGTTAGGTAATTCGAAGAGGAAAGGTACGATTGAGCAGCCCTTAGCAGTTGAGCGTGAACTTGGCTAGTTTTCAATGTTTTGAATTGCGGTTATTTGAATTACGTGGAACAATTTGATGAATTGATTGAGCTTTTCATTCTGTGTGCGCGTATTATGAATTGTATGCATTATGCTTTGATATTGAATGGCATTCACGCATACATCTTGAGCCTGAATTGACAGATTGATTTGATTACCTGATTGGGTTCCACGTTGCGACTGGCCGACTGTTGAGTCGTGTCCGAAAAGTCCAATGCTATCGTCGGAGCGGTGACTACCGGATGCGAGTGTCTACCACCGAGCTGTGATGGGCTGACGGGCCCCGATGATCATGGACCGATGATTTCCACCGGCTGATTGGCTGTGTGTGGTATAGAGGCTTGATTTGAGTTGCCAGTTGATAGACTGGTCTAGCTATCCGATTTCTTGATAGCCCTCATGCATTCATAGCATTGATTAGTAGCATGTTGCATGTTTACCTGCTTTGATAGCTCTTCGTACTGAGGCTTGACCTCGTATTTGTTTCCTGCTTTTGTTTTGTTTGGGTCTGGTTGCCCATTTGCAGGAGTATTTGGTAATCAAGCTGGACCGAGTGGAAGTTCAGTTGGTCGATCCCCGCGTCCCTGAGTCCCAGTTTATATATATGATATGTATTGAACCGGGGGATGCCCCGTGTTATCTTGTATTGGGTAATGTTTTGATTGATACTTGTTGTGTTGGAATAGAATCAACTAGTATTTTGAATGTATGATTTGAAGTTCAGGCCCATATTATTTCGAAAAATTTTTAAGCCATGATTTTTAAGCTTCCGTGATTATGCGCTTCTTATGTGTTAATTGTTAGTAATTAGCACGGGGCCTGACAGGGCGGCCACTTTTAGGGTTAGGGTTTGAGTGTCGTATCTTGTGTATGTTTATTTAGGTCTAAGTCTACCTTAATTAGACTTAATGATGGATTTGGATCTGGCCCAAGGGGCCCGGGTCCAACGGATGAACATTCGGTTCATCCCCATCACCGAGACTTCATCGTAACTCCGATCGCCGATCAGATCGGACCGATAGACTCAGTTTCAAAAACTGAATACTATGATCTGAAAAACCATTTTTCAGAACCCCAGTGCAAAATGACCGTTTTGCCCCTCAACAGCGGGAAATCACGATTTGACCCCTGTTGACTTTTAGGAAGTCGAACTCCCTAAAATCCTCTTCTCATGCTCAACACATTGAGCTGAGTATCCGTGCGGGAATCTCGAATCCAGTACTTGTGTGACCCTCAATGGTTCAGGGATACAGCTAGCCGTGGGCCCACAACCATTGTGGCTTTGGAATCACAATTCCGGACTTGCCCAACGGATCATGGTAGAACGTCTAGCAACATCGCCCCATGATCCCCTAGGTATCACTGATAGTGCCTGCAAGAACCATTTGGTTGTGGTTAGCGTACAGTACGGTCCTTTCAATCCATATATCCCGATCAAATCAACGACCATTGGTAAATCGAGAGTCGCTATAGATCCGATAGCTATGCGTACATCCTGGAGATCGAATAGTGACATCGCGAGTGTAACTAGGTAATTACATTTACCTAAAACACTTCTAGTACTCTGGCAAGAGATTTATACACTATTATCCCCTCAGATAGCATAGGATATCCACGCATGTCTGCGAGCGGTGAATCCTCGACAACGATGCATCGACTCCTACATGCATCGGGGTCTCACCCAATCTCGCCTCCTGATGACCCCAAGTGAGTCGGAAAACGAGTCAAAGTGAGACGCCTATCATGTAGAGTCTCAATGACGTTTCGAGTCGTGAGGACTAATCAGTACAACCAAGACCTCGGACTTATCCACTCGACAAATGGTAACCACTTGGAAAGTTCGAACGAGGGTAGTTCGATAGATCACCTGGTCACTATCTATCTGCATGCTCAGAACATCACAATGTTCCCTACCAATGAAACATGGTACTTCGCATCGCAGATACTAGTCTCAAGCTCGGGCGGTCTTATCCTTATTTTGACGGCCCAATCGACTAGGAACATGTTCAGAATACACAGTGACTATTAGATGTGTTTCATGATAGCCGTCATACCCACTATCACATCTAACATACACTTTAGTGCATTCTAGGTCTTTACTCAACACAATTGTTAATCATCATACAACACATTACACAGTGACTATTAGATGTACGTTTTCATGATAGACCCGTCATACCCACTATCACATCTAACATACACTTTAGTGCATTCTAGGTCTTTACTCAACACAATTGTTAATCATCATACAACACAATGAAAGTAAAGAATGCCATATGAATAAATGTGAATATCATATATAAAGATTGTTTCATACAAGATTCTATAAACCCACACGCCATAAGTTGGCTAGTTGGGCATCTACATTGGGGCTATTCTAAAAATTACATGATCACCTATTTCAAAATTCAGTTCCCTTCTTTGATTATCTGCATAACTTTTCTGTCGACTTTGAGCAGCTTTCATTCATTCTCTTATTTTTCTAACAACTGCTGCTGTTTGCTCCACAAAATCTGGTCCTAAACCAGCTCTTTTGCCAACTTCATCCCAATGAAGTGGTGTTCTACACTTTCGGCCGTAGAGTGCTTCATACGGAGCCATTTGAATCAAATCTTGGAAACTGTTATTGTAGGAAAACTCTACCAGTGACAATTTCGAATCCCAGTTTTCTGAAAAATCCACAATACAAGCTCTAAGCAAATCTTCTAAAATCTGAATCACCCCTTCTGATTGTCCATCAGTCTGGGGGTGAAACGCAGTACTGAATGTCAGCTTTGTACCCATAGCTTTATGTAGACTTTTCCAAAATTCTGATGTAAACTTAGGATCTCGGTCTGATACAATAGAAACTGGTACATCATGTAGCCTCACTAATTCCTTAACATATAAATCTGCGTATATGCTCACCTCGTATGTTGTTTTAACTGGTAAGAAATGAGCAGACTTAGTGAGTCTATCAATTATAACCCAGATGGAGTTATATCCTTGAGCAGTCCTTGGTAATCCAGTTACAAAATTGTTAGAGTAGATTCCCAACTAGCCAACTTATGGCCTGTGGGTTTATAGACTCTTGTATGAAACAATCTTTATATATGATATTCGCATTTATTTATATGGCATTCTTTACTTTCATTGTGTTGTATGATGATTAACAATTGCGTTGAGTAAAGACCTAGAATACACTAAAGTGTATATTAGATGTGATAGTGGGTATGACGGCTATCATGAAACATATCTAATAGTCACTGTGTATTCTGAACATGTTCCTAGTCGATTGGGCTGTCAAAATGAGGATAAGGCCGCCCGAGCTAGAGACTAGTATCTGCGATGCGAAGTACCATGTTTCATTGGTAGGGAACATTGTGATGTTCTGAGCATGCAGATAGATAGTGACATGGTGATCTATCGAACTACCCTCCTTCGGACTTTCCAAGTGGTTACCATTTGTCGAGTGGATAAGTCCGAGGTCTTGGTTGTTTTGATTAGTCCTCACGACTCGAAACGTCATTGAGACTCTACATGATAGGTGTCTCACTTTGACTCGTTTGCCGACTCACTTGGGGTCATCAGGCGGCGGGATTGGGTGAGACCCCGATGCATGTAGGAGTCGATGCATCGTTGTCGAGGATTTACCGCTCGCAGACATGCGTGGATATCCTATGCTATCTGAGGGGATAATAGTGTATAAATCTCTGGCCAGAGTACTAGAAGTATTTTAGGTAAATGTGTTTACCCAGTTACACTCGCGATGTCACTATTTGATCTCCAAGATGTACGCATAGCTGTCGGATCTTTAGCGACTCTCGATTTACCAATGGTCGTTGATCTGATCGGGATATATGGATTGAAAGGACCGTACTGTACGCTAACCATGACCAACTGGTTCTTGCAGGCACTATCAGTGATACCTAGGGGATCATGGGGCGATGTTGCTAGATGCTCTTACCATGATCCGATGGGAATGTCCGGAATTGTGATTTCGGAGCCGCAATGGTTGTGGGCCCACGGCTAGCTGTATCCCTGAACCATTGAGGGTCACACAAGTACTGGATTCAAGATTCCCGCACGGATACTCAGCTCAATGTGTTGATCATGAGAAGAGGATTTTGGGGAGTGCGACTTCCTAAAAGTCAATAGGGGTCAAATCGTGATTTTCCGCTGTTGAGGGGCAAAACGGTCATTTTGCACTGGGGTTCTGAAAAATGGTTTTTCAGATCATAGTATTCAATTTTGGAAACTGAGTCGATCGGTCCGATCTGATCGGTGATCGTAGTTACGATGAAGTCTCGGTGATGGGGATGAACCGAATGTTCATCCGTTGGAACCGGGCCCGTTGGGCCGGATCCAAATCCATCACTAAGTCTACTTAATGTAGACTTAGACTAACTCATAACAAAAAAAAAAAAACACTCAAAAACCCTAACCCTAAAATTTTCGGCAGCCCCACTCCTCCAAAAGCCTCGCCGCCGCCGCCATTGCACGCCGCCGCCGCCGCTTCGCCGGAATCTGTTCCGACCAATATTTTGAGGAGAATCCGTCCGCACCGATCTCGTCAGGCCTTTTAGTGCAAGCTGACGAAGGAGTCTCGTATCCGGTCGTGGACCTGATTGACGTAATCTACCACCATCTACCGTAAAGTACCGGTTTCCTCGAGAAACTGGTCGGAGCCAGGCACGAGTTGCCAGCAAGGTAGTCATCTAAACACCCTATGAATGTCATAGATTGCATGTTTGTATTGAATTGTATTGATCGTCTCCCGGCAAATTTTGTTCTTCCGCTGCCTCACCGGGAGGCGTGATCCGGATCCGCCGCGGTTCCCCAACCGTGGTATCAGAGCTAGGTTTTCGGATCTGATCAATACAATAGTGCCATATTATATCTAACATCTCGAATTTCAGATCGCAAAATCAAACAAAACTTAGAAGTTGGCCGCCGGCCGCCGCCATGGGCGGCGGAACCCCACCCGACGCCATGGCCGCATGAGCGCGCGCAATGTCGCGCATCGTGCGCGACATCCTTGCGTGCTGGTCGTGCGATGGGCGGCTCATGGACGCGCACTGGTTGCACGATTGTGGCACGCTGGCCGGCCGTTGGAGCAGCGCTGATTGCCCGAGTGTTGGGCGGCGTCGTGCGCTGCTGGCCGCGTAGGAGATGCACGCTGGTCGCGCATCACGGCCGTGCTGGTCGCGTGAGAGGCGATGCCTGGTCGCACGCTGGTCGCGTGGTTGCTGCATGCTGGCCGGACGTTGGACGCCGCAGGGCGCACGACGTTGCCAAGCGCGACGCACGGCCGCCGCGCGGCCGTGCAGCCGCCGCCCGGCGAAGCTCCGGCTATGTCGTGATGGCTGAATTCTTCTAGGGTTTGGTTCGGGCCTGTCCCGGGTAGCCCGTGAAGTTTTCGGGCCGATATTCGATATCGGGCCCGTTTTTGTCGATTTTGAAATTTTGAGATTTTTGGGCCTAAAATTGTTTTAAGCCCAATATGATATAATTAAAATTAGCAAAATGTGATTTTAATTATAAAATATGATTTTATAATGGGATATGTATTTGTTGATTAAAATTTGATTTTATCGACAAAATACGATTTTATTATAAAATCCGATTTTATGATTAAAATATGATTTTGCAATAAATAATTGGATTATTTAATTTATGCATGTTAATTAGATTAATTGCATGATTGGGATGATCGAGAGTCGTGCCCAATTTGTTAGGTGTATGCGATAGGTTTTTGTGATTCGGTTTGTAAATATTTTGATTATCATTTAAAGTGGGCCTGTTTGTGGCCCGTTCCCACCCCTTGATAAATGTATCCCTTATATGTCATGGTAAATTTAAATGTAAATTACTAGATTTAGTGGGAGGACATCCGAATACGGTGGACGATGACGATCAAGATATTGAAGAACGAAGATCTGTAAAATCGGAAGCATTGTAATAGGATTGCATTGCATGTTGCATTACACCTAGGATTGGACCCAGGTCCGTGACTGGCAACCACGGACCGCATAGCTCTCACGATCGATCATCCCAATATTTATATATGTTGATATATAGTTAATTGAATACGCATGTTGCATGTTTTAAATTTGATTTAAAATAAATGCATGAGACCAAATTTTCAAAATTAAAATCCCTCGTTTTAAATACGATTTAAAACTAATATCAAGACAAATGTTTATTCGATAAACTAAAGGATATTTAAAATTGTTTAAATTTCCCTACCTTCCATCAACAATGGGTGTACGTCGATGCTACCCGTATACATGGCCTGGCTCATATTATTGAGGGGGTCATGTATGCCGGAAAGCTGTCTACGCCATTGACAATCGTTGTGAGTCGGTTGGAACTCCCTTTAACGTTGGCTCATATTATTGGGGACGTTAAGGGGACCGTCCTTCACGACTCAACATTGATGGGTAATCTTGACACGTGATAGTAAACGGCGTCATATTATTGGGCCCTTACTGGACGTGAGGTGAATAAATGGAGGTTGCACCGGTTGCAATCGGAAACTACCTTTCGGGGGTCATGGATGGCTGATATTATTCGGGTCCATGATCGCTTGATTGGGCTCCGTGTACCCACTAAAGAAACTTGATTTTTCGATTACATTAGAGGGTGGTGAAATCGTTAAAATAGTGGGAGGTTAATTCATAAAACTTAACGACCTTGTTTTATGTCTTAGCGTTTATTTTATATATTGTCAGTGATGTATGTCTGCTTTCCTTTTCAGTATTACTGCATTATAAAATGGTTTCGATGAAAAACCCGCTCGCTGCTATACTGGATAGCAACAGGTTCACCGGTCTGAACTACCAAGACTGGCTGCGCAACCTAAATCTTGTATTGGCTTAGGAGAAACTTCTTTATGCGATAGAGAAGAGTCCTCCGAAGGAAGCCCCTGCCGATATCAGCCCTGAGGAGCTGGTAACGCTTAAAAAATGGTGGGACGACGAGGTTAAAGCTCGGTGCTATGTGATGGTATCGATGTCCAATGAAATGCAACGGCGTTTTGAGAAGACGAAGTATGCTGCTGACATACTTTTTCATCTCAAAGAGCTATACGGGGAGAAATCTCGACATGAGTGGTTCACGGCTGTCAAGGAGCTGATGACGAGCCGCATGCGCGATGGGACTTCGGTCCGCGAGCATGGGGTTCGTATGATTGGGCTCGTTGAAAAGCTGTCGGGCCTTGATATCGCACTTCCACACGAGCTGTCGGTGGATGTACCCCGAACAAGTCTGAGGATGTTTGCCACCACTGCCACAAGGCTGGGCATTGGAGGAGGAACTGCAAGGAGTACCTCGAGCAGTTGCGAACTGCGAAAGGTATGTTCTATATTGAAATAAATATGTCTCTTAATTTGACTTCTTGGGTACTTGATACCGGATGTGGATCTCATATCTGCAATGATTTGCAGGTGATGACAAGAAGCCGACGTCTTAGAGAGGGTGAGACCCACTTGAGGCTTGGCAATGGAGCAAGGGTTGCTGCAGTATCTATAGGAGATGTTTATTTATTTCTGTCTTCTGATTTTAAGTTGTTGAGAAACGTTTTATTTGTTCCGAATTAATAAAGAACATTATTTCTGTTTCTATGCTTGATAGTGACGGATATTCTTGTATGTTTGCTAATTCGATTTGCAATATTTACAAGAATGAATGTTTAATTGGAATTGGGGAACGCGAAAACGATTTGTACACCTTAAAATTAAAAGACGTTCCAACTCGCGATGTCGAAGCACATACAACAACGATTAAAAGGAAACATGATAACTTGAACCCAGCACAACTTTGGCACGCTAGGCTAGGTCATATTTCTCTAAGTAGGATGAACAAGTTAGTTAGGAGTGACCTGTTTGATATGTCAGACATTAACTCCCTACCGACTTGTGAATCTTGTCTTAAGGGAAAGATGACCAAGCAATCCTTCAAGGGAAAGGGTGAGCGTGCTCAAGGCCTATTGGATTTGATCCATACTGATGTGTGCGGCCCGTTTAGTATTGGTACTAAATATGGTAACACATACTTCATCACCTTTACAGATGATTACTCTAGGTATGGGTACTTGTACTTGATGAAGTACAAGTCTGAATCCTTTGAAAGGTTCAAAGAATTCAAGGCTGAAGTAGAAAATAAATTAGGCAAAAGTATTAAAGCACTTCGATCTGATCGAGGTGGCGAATACTTGAGTGCTGAATTTCAAGACTATCTGAAAGAGAATGGGATTCTCGCACAGTGGACCCTCCGGCCACACCACAGCTCAATGGTGTAGCGGAGCGCCGTAATCGGACCTTGTTGGACATGGTGCGATCTATGATGAGCTTCACTGAGCTTCCGACCTCGTTTTGGGGCTATGCGCTCGAAACGGCGGTAATGTTGTTGAACAATGACCAAGTTTGGACTCTTGTTAATCCTCCCTAAGGAATTGTTCCTATTGGGTGTAAATGGGTATACATGAGGAAACTTGGGTCTGACGGTAAGGTAATGACCTACAAGGCGTGACTGGTCGCGAAAGGTTACACTCAAAGGCAATGTGTTGACTATGATGAAACCTTCTCGCCAGTCGCCATGTTCAAGTCAATTAGAATATTGTTAGCCATAGCCGCATGGTACGACTATGAGATATGGCAAATGGATGTGAAAACTGCGTTTCTTAATGGAAACATTAAGGAAGAGATTTATTTGACGCAGCCTGAGGGTTTCACATCTGTTGGAAGCGAGCATAAGGTATGCAAGCTTCAGAGATCGATCTACGGTCTCAAACAAGCATCACGAAGTTGGAACCTGAGATTCGATGAAACAATTAAGGAATTTGGTTTCATCAAGAATCCCGAGGAGCCATGTTTGTATAAGAAGGTAGTTAAAAGCGCTGTGACATTCCTCGTACTTTATGTTGATGACATTCTACTCATTGGGAATGATGTAGGAATGTTGCAGTCAACTAAAGTATGGTTTTCTAGTAGATTTTCGATGAAGGACATGGGTGAAGCATCCAATATTCTTGGAATACAGATCTATCGGGATAGATCTAAACGGATGCTCGGACTCACCCAAGCTACCTACATCGATACCATACTTAAGAGGTTCTCTATGGAAGAGTCCAAGAGAGGACACCTACCTATGTGCCACGGGGTCACTCTATCTAAGTCTATGTGTCCAAAGACTGATGAGGAGATAGAGAGTATGACACGTGTGCCATATGCCTCGGCAATAGGTAGTATTATGTATGGCATGATCTCCACTAGATCGGATATCGCATATGCTCTGAGTGTCACGAGCCACTACCAGGCCAACCCCGGCCAATTGCATTGGAAGGCCGTGAAGGATATTCTTAAGTACTTACGAAGGACTAAGAATATGTTCATGGTCTATGGGGGTGGTGAACTGAAACTGGAAGGCTACACTGATTCTAGCTTCCAGTGTGATGTGGATGATTCGAAATCAACCTCTGGATTTGTATTCATGCTCAATGGTGGTGCTGTCTCTTGGAAGAGTTCCAAGCAAGACACCATCGCGGATTCAACCACTGAGGCTGAGTACATCGCAGCATCAGCTGCTGCCAAGGAGGCCGTTTGGATAAGGAATTTCGTCCAAGAGTTGGGCGTCATTCGTAATGGAGTTGGTCCAGTCCCGGTGTACTGCGACAACACGGGTGCCGTTGTGCAAGCAAAGGACCCTAGGTCTCACCAAAGATCCAAACACATACTGAGGAAATACCACATAATCCGGGATATTGTGGCTAGAGGTGACATAGCAGTTGAGAGAGTTGCCTCTGCAGACAACGTTGCTGATCCACTTACGAAGCCCTTGCCTAGACCGTTGTTTGAAAAACATCGCGAAACAATGGGACTGCGTCTGATGAGTAGTTGGCTTTAGGGCAAGTGGGAGATTGTTAGAGTAGATGCCCAACTAGCCAACTTGTGGCCGACTAAAGTGTATGTTAGATGTGATAGTGGGTATGACGGCTATCATGAAACACATCTAATAGTCACTGTGTATTCGGAACATGTTCCTAGTCGATTGGACCGTAAAAATGAGGATAAGGCCGCCCGACCTAGAGACTAGTATCTGCGATGCGAAGTACCATGTTTCATTGGTAGGGAACATTGTGATGTTCTGAGCATGCAGATAGATAGTGACCTGGTGATCTATCGAACTACCCTCGTTCGGACTTTCCAAGTGGTTACCATTTGTCGAGTGGATAAGTCCGAGGTCTTGGTTGTACTGATTAGTACTCACGACTCGAAACGTCATTGAGACTCTACATGATAGGCGTCTCACTTTGACTCGTTTGCCGACTCACTTGGGGTCATCAGGCGGCGGGATTGGGTGAGTCCCCGATACATGTAGGAGTCGATGCATCGTTGTCGAGGATTCATCGCTCGCAGACATGCGTGGATATCCTATGCTGTCTGAGGGGATAATAGTGTATAAATCTCTGGGCAGAGTACTAGAAGTGTTTTAGGTAAATGTTTTTACCCATTTACACTCGCGATGTCACTATTTGATCTCCAAGATGTACGCATAGCTGTCGGATCTTTAGCGACTCTCGATTTACCAATGGTCGTTGATATGATCGGGATATATGGATTGAAAGGACCGTACTGTACGCTAACCACGACCAACTGGTTCTTGCAGGCACTATCAGTGATACCTAGGGGATCATGGGGCGATGTTGCTAGACGCTCTTACCATGATCCGAAGGGCAAGTCCGGAATTGTGATTTCGGAGCCGCAATGGTTGTGGGCCCACGGCTAGCTGTATCCCTGAACCATTGGGGGTCACACAAGTACTGGATTCGAGATTCCCGCACGGATACTCAGCTCAATGTGTTGAGCATGAGAAGAGGATTTTGGGGAGTGCGACTTCCTAAAAGTCAACAGGGGTCAAATCGTGATTTCCCGCTGTTGAGGGGCAAAACGGTCATTTTGCACTGGGGTTCTGAAAAATGGTTTTTCTGATCATAGTATTCAGTTTTGGAAACTGAGTCGATCGGTCTGATCTGATCGACGATCGGAGTTACGATGATATCTCGGTGATGGGGATGAACCGAATGTTCATCCGTTGGACCCGGGCCCGTTGGGCCGGATCCAAATCCATCACTAAGTCTACTTAATGTAGACTTAGACTAATTCATAAAAAAAAAACACTCAAAAACCCTAAGAGTTTCGGCCGCCCCCCTCCTCCAAAAGCCTCGCCGCCGCCGCTTCGCCGGAATCTGTTCCTGCCAATCTTTCGAGGAGAATCCGTCCGCGCCGATCTCGTCAGGCCTTCTAGTGCAGGCTGACAAAGGAGTCTCGTATCCGGTCATGGACCTGATTGACGTAGTCTACCGCCATCTACCGTGAAGTGCCGGTTTCCTCGAGAAACTGGTCGGAGCCAGGCACGAGTTGCCAGCAAGGTAGTCATCTAAACACCCTATGAATGTCATAGATTGCATGTTTGTATTGAATTGTATTGATCGTCTCCCGGCAAATTTTGTTCTTCCGCTGCCTCGCCGGGAGGCGTGATCCGGATCCGCCGCGGTTCCCCAACAAAAATCCATCGTTATACATTCCCACTTCCATTCTGGAATAGGTAGTGGTTTTAATAATCCAACCGGTCGCTGATGTTCATGTTGGCGACAATGGCGGATCCGGATCCCGTTTCCCGGGGGCGCAGAAATCAAAAATTGCCACGAGAAACGTTCAATACATTCAAATACAATTCTATAAACATTCATAGGGTGTTCATAGAATCGTTACCTTGCTGGCGTCTAGGCGCCTGGCTCCAACCAGAATTCGTAGGGAAATCTGGCTCTTGAATTGTAGGCGTCGGTAGATCCTCCTAATCAGGTCCTCGACCGGAATCAAGACACCTTCGTCAGCCTGCACTATAAGGACTTAAGAATTCAGCACGGACGGAAACTCCTCGTCGCGGTGATCGAAACAAGTCCGATCACGTAGATGGCGGCACACGGAGGCGGCACGGGGCGGCGCAAGGCGACGGCCGGCGGCGTGAGGTTGAGGGAGAGGAGGGGCGGCCGAGTGTGAAGTATGGAGGCTAGGGTTGTGAGTTAATTGTAATGATTGTAGCCTAGACCAACTTAAGTAATTAAAGATGGTACATGGGCTTGAACCGGCCCATTGAACCTGGGGCGGGCCCAGTCCAATATATGAACATTCGGTTCATTTAAATCACTACGGTTTCATCATAACTCCGATCGACGATCAGATATTAAAGATGGTACATGGGCTTGAACCGGCCCATTGAACCTGGGGCGGGCCCAGTCCAATATATGAACATTCGGTTCATTTAAATCACTACGGTTTTCATCATAACTCCGATCGACGATCAGATCGGACCGATCGACTCAGTTTCCAAAACTGAACATTATGATGCGAAAACAATTTTACAGATTATCTAGTCCAAAATGACAGTTTTGCCCCTCAACAGTGGAAAATCGCATTTTGACCCCTGTTGACTTTTAGGAAGTCGCACTCCCTAAAATCCCCTTCCTGTGCTCAACACATTGAGCTCAGTTTCCATGCGGGAATCATGAATCCAGTACTTGTGTGACTCTCAATGGTTCAGGGATACAGCTAGCCGTGGGCCCACAACCATTGCGGCTCCGAAATCACAATTTCGGACTTGCCCATCGGATCATGGTAAAGCACCTAGCAACATCGCCCCATGATCCCCTAGGTATCACTGATAGTGCCTGCAAGAACCAGTTGGTCGTGGTTAGCGTACAGTACGGTCCTTTCAAAACATATATCCCGATCAGATCAACGACCATTGGTAAATTGAGAGTCGCTAAAGATCCGATAACTATGCGTACATCTTGGAGATCGAATAGTGACATCACGAGTGTAACTAGGTAAACCCATTTACCTAAAACACATCCAATACTCTGGCCAGAGTTTTATACACTATTATCCCCTCATATAACATAGGATATCCACGCGTTAAAGCGAGCGGTGAATCCTCGACAACGAAGCATCGACTCCTACATGCATCGGGCCTTAAGTTGGTCGTGGTTAGCGTACAGTACGGTCCTTTCAAAACATATATCCCGATCAGATCAACGACCATTGGTAAATTGAGAGTCGCTAAAGATCCGATAACTATGCGTACATCTTGGAGATCGAATAGTGACATCACGAGTGTAACTAGGTAAACCCATTTACCTAAAACACATCCAATACTCTGGCCAGAGTTTTATACACTATTATCCCCTCATATAACATAGGATATCCACGCGTTAAAGCGAGCGGTGAATCCTCGACAACGAAGCATCGACTCCTACATGCATCGGGGCCTTACCCAATCCCGCCACCTAATTACCCCAAGTGAGTCGGTAAACGGGTCAAAGTGAGGCGCCTATCATATAGAGTCTCAATGACGTTTCGAGTAGTGAGGACTAATCAGTACAACCAAGACCTCGGACTTATCCACTCGACAAATAGTAATCATTTGGAAAGTCCGAACGAGGGTAGTTCGATAGATCACCAGGTCACTATCTATCTGCATGCTCAGAACATCACAATGTTCCCTACCAATGAAACATGGTACTTCGCATCGCAGATGCTAGTCTCAAGCTCGGGCAGCCTTGTCCTCATTTTGACGGCCCAATCCACTAGGAACGAATTCAGAATGCACATTGACCATTAGATGTGTTTCATGATAGCCATCATATCCACTATCACATCGAATATACACTATGGTGCATTCTAGGTCTTTATCCAACACAATTGTTAACATTATATAACATAATTAAAATAAAGAATGCCATAAATGAATGCGTATTTCGTAAATAAAGATTGTCATATACAAGAGTCCATAAAACCCACACGCCACAAGTTGGCTAGTTGGGCATCTACTCTAACAATCTCCCATTTGCCCTATAGCCAACTACTTATCAGACGCAGTCCCATCGTTTCGCGATGTTTTTCAAACAACGGTCCTGGCAAGGGCTTCGTAAGTGGATCAGCAACGTTGTCCGCAGAGGCGACTCTCTCAACTGCTATGTCACCTCTAGCCACAATATCCCGGATTATGTGGTATTTCATCAGTATATGTTTGGATCATTGGTGAGACCTAGGCTCCATTGCTTGCTCAACGGCACCCGTGTTGTCACAGTACACCGGGACTGGACCAACTCCATCAGGAATGACGCCCAACTCTTGGACGAAATTCCTTATCCAAACCGCCTCCTTAGCAGCAGCTGATGCTGCGATGTACTCAGCCTCAGTGGTTGTATCCGCGATGGTGTCTTGCTTGGAACTCTTCCAAGAGACAGCACCACCATTGAGCATGAATACAAATCCAGAGGTAGACTTCGAATCATCCACGTCACATTGGAAGCTAGAATCAGTGTAGCCTTCCAATTTCAGTTCACCACCCCCGTAGACCATGAACATATTCTTAGTCCTTCGCAAGTACTTAAGAATATCTTTCACAGCCTTCCAATGCAATTGGTCGGGGTTGGCCTGGTAGCGGCTCGTGACACTCAGAGCATATGCGACATCCGGTCTAGTTGAGATCATGCCATACATAATACTACCTATTGCCGAGGCATATGGCACACGTGTCATACTCTCTATCTCCTCATCAGTCTTCGGACACATAGACTTAGATAGAGTGACCCCGTGGCTAATATGTAGGTGTCCTCTCTTGGACTCTTCCATAGAGAACCTCTTTAGTATGGTATCGATGTAGGTGGCTTGGATGAGTCCGAGCATCCGTTTCGATCTATCCCGATAGATCTATATTCCAAGAATATAAGATGCTTCACCCATGTCCTTCATCGAAAATCTACTAGACAACCATACTTTAGTTGACTGCAGCATTCCTACATCATTCCCAATGAGTATGAATGTCATCAACATAAAGTACAAGGAATGTCACAGCGCTTTTAACTACCTTCTTATACACACATGGCTCCTCGGGATTCTTGATGAAACCAAATTCCTTAATTGTTTCATCGAATCTCAGGTTCCAACTCCTCGATGCTTGTTTGAGACCGTAGATCGATCTCTGAAGTTTGCATACCTTATGCTCACTTTCTACAGATGTGAAACCCTCAAGCTGCGTCATATAGATCTCTTCCTTAATGTTTCCATTAAGGAACGCAGTTTTCACATCCATTGGCCATATCTCATAGTCGTACCATGCGGCTATGGCCAGTAAGATTCTAATCAACTTGAACATTGCGACCGGTGAGAAGGTTTCATCATAGTCAACACCTGGCCTTTGAGTGTAACCTTTCGCGACCAGTCGTGCCTTGTAGGTCATTACCTTACCATCAGGCCCAAGTTTCCTCTTGTATACCCATTTGCACCCAATAGGAACAATTCCTTCGGGAGGATTAACAAGAGTCCAAACTTGGTTCGCATGCATTGAGTCAAACTCAGACTGCATTGCTTCAAGCCACAAATTAGAATCAGCATTGGAAATTGCCTCCTTGAAAGTCCTTGGATCACATCCAACAACTTGATCACCTTGATCATCTTCAAGGAGGAAACCATATCTTTCAGGAGCCCTAGGAACCCTTTCGGATCTCCTAGGTGCGACCATTTCTGGTACTGGTTCTGGAGGCGCAGGAGATTCACTTGGTACCTCAGTTGGTTCTCGAACCTCTTCGAGTTCTACTATTTTGCCCTTTCTATCAAGTAGAAATTCCCTTTCCATAAAGGTGGCATTTCTAGAAACAAACACTTTTGTTTCGTTGGGATAGTAGAAGTAGTATCCAATGGAATTCTTTGGATACCCAACGAAGTAGCATAAGATGGATCTTGTATCCAGCTTATCTCCCACTGTCTGCTTCACGTAAGCAGGACATCCCCAAATTATCATGTATGATTATTTGGGTGGTTTGCCCATCCACATCTCATATGGAGTCTTATCCACTGCTTTGGTGTGGACATTGTTCAACAACATTACCTCCGTTTAGAGTGCATAGCCCCAAAACGAGGTAGGAAGCTAAGTGAAGCTCATCATAGACCGAACCATGTCCATCAGGGTTCGGTTACGACGCTCCGCTACACCATTGAGCTGTGGTGTGCCCGGAGGGGTCCACTGTGCGAGAATCCAATTCTCTTTCAGATAGTCTTGAAATTCAGCACTCAAGTATTCACCACCTCGATCAGATCGAAGTGCTTTAATACTTTTCCCCAACTGATTTTCTACTTCAGCCTTGAATTCTTTGAACCTTTCAAAGGATTCAGACTTGTGCTTCATTAAGTACAAGTACCCATACCTAGAGTAATCATCGGTAAAGGTGATGAAGTATGTGTGACCGTACTTAGTACCAATGCTAAGTGGGCCACACACATCAGTATGGATCAAATCCAATAGGCCTTGAGCACGTTCAGGCTTGCCCTTGAAGGGTTTTTTGGTCATCTTTCCCTTGAGACAAGACTCACAGGTCGGTAAGGAGTTAGTGTCTGACAAATCAAACATGTCACTCCTAACTAACTTGTTCATCCTTCTCTGAGAAATATGACCTAGCCTAGCGTGCCAAAGTTGTGCTGGGTTCAAGCTATCGTGTTTCCTTTTAATTGTCGTTGTATGTGTTTCGACATCGCGAGTTGGAACTGGTTTTAATTTTAAGGTGTATAGATCATTTTCACGTTCCCCAATACCAATCAAACATTCATTCTTGTATATATTGCAAATCGAATTAGCAAAGACACAAGAATATCCATCACTATCAAGCATAGAAACAGAAATAATGTTCTTTATCAATTCTGGGAAAAATAAAACGTTTCTCAATAACAACTTAAAATCTGAAGGCAGAAATAAATAAACATCTCCTATAGCTACTGCAGCAACTCTTGCTCCATTTCCCAGCCTCAAGTGGGTCTCACCCTCTCTAAAACGTCGGCTTCTTGTCATCACCTGCAAATCATTGCAGATATGTGATCCAAATCCGGTATCAAGTACCCAAGAAGTCGAATTAAGAGACATATTTATTTCGATATAGAACATACCTTTCGCAGTTCGCAACTGCTCGAGGTACTCCTTGCAGTTCCTCCTCCAATGCCCAGGCTTGTGGCAGTGGTGGCAAACATCCTCGGACTTGTTTGGCTTGGAAACCTTTGCCTTGGGCTTCTTAGTGGGCTTTTTCTCCTTCGCAGGGGCAGAACGCTTCTTACCCTTGCGTTTGGGCCCCATCTTCGCAGAGGAAGAAGAGCCCATAAGGAGGACGGGCTTGTCCTTCTTTATGGTCCCCTCGAACATGACCAGCATGTTAACCACCTCTTCGAGGGTGGCTGCCAGCTTGTTCATGTTGAAGTTGACCACAAAGGGTCGAATGCAGCGGGTAGTGAGAGGAGAAGCACATCCACAGACAGCTCGTGTGGAAGTGTGATATCAAGGCCCGCCAGCTTTTCAACGAGCCCAATCATACGAACCCCATGCTCGCGGACCGAAGTCCCATCGCGCATGCAGCTTGTCATAAGCTCCTTGACAGCGGTGAACCTCTCATGTCGAGAGTTCTCCCCATACAGTTCCTTGAGATGAAAGAGTATGTCAGCAGCATACTTCATCTTCTCAAAGCACCGTTGCATTTCGTTGGACATCTATGCCATCACATAGCATCGAGTCTTAAGCTCGTCGTCCAACCATTGTTTAAACGTAACCAGCTCCTCAGGGCTGATATCGGCAGGGGCTTCCTTCGGAGGGCTCTTCTCTATCGTATAAAGAAGTTTCTCCGAAGCCAACACAATGTTGAGGTTTCGAAGCCAGTCTTGGTAGTTCAGACCGGTGAACTTGTTGCTATCCAGTATAGCAGCGAGTGGGTTTTTGATCGAAGACATTATAAAGCAGTTTATACTGAAAAGAAAAACAGACATGCATTACTAACTATATATGAAAAACGCTAAGACATAAAACAAGGTCATTTAGTTTCATGAATTACCCTCCCACTATTTTAACGATTTCACCACCCTCTAATGGAATCGGGAAAACAGGTTTCCTTAGTGGGTACATGGAGCCCAATCAAGCGATCATGGTCCCGAATAATATCAGCCAACCATGACCCCCGAAAGGTAGAACCCAATTGCAACCGGTGCAACCTCCATGTATTCACCTCACGTCCAGTAAGGGCCCAATAATATGACGCCGTTTACTATCACGTGTCAAGATGACCCATCAATGTCGAGTCGTGAAGGACGGTCCCCTTAACGTCCCCAATAATATGAGCCAATGTTAAAGGGAGTTCCAACCGACTCACAACAGGTGTCAATGGCGTGGACAGCTTTCCGGCATACATAACCCTCTCAATAATATGAGCCGGACCATGTATGCGGGTAGCATCGGCGTACACCCATTGTTGATGGAAGGTAGGGATAATTTAAACAGATTTAAATCCCCTTAGTTTATCGAATAAACTTTTAATCTTGATATCAGTTTTAAATCGTATTTAAAACGAGGGATTTTATTTTTTGAAAAATTTGGTCTCATGCAATTTTAAATCACAATTTAAAACATGCGGATTCGACATATATATCAAATATATAACTAACTTTGGGATTATCGATCGCGAGAGATATGCGGTCCGTGGTTGCCAATCACGGACCTGGGTCCAGTCCTAGGTGAAATGAATATGAAATGCAATCCTATTACAATTGCTTCCGGTTTTACAGATCTTCGGTCTTCAATATCTTTGATCGTCATGTCCACCGTCTTCAAATTGTCCTCCCACTAAATCTAGTAATTTACATTTAAATTTCCATGAAAAGTAAGGGATACAAATTTGTAGGGGTGGGAACGGGCCACAAACAGACCCACTTTATGATATCAACAATATATTACAACCGAAATCGCAAAACATAAAGCATACACCTAACACGTTGGGCACGGCTCTCGATCATCCCAAACATGCAATCAATTAAATAATCAAATTATTTACCCACAAAATCATATTTTAATTATAAAATCGCATTTTATAATAAAATCGCATTTTGCCGATAAAATCATATTTTAATCAACAAAATCATATTTTAATTATAAAATCATATTTCATAATCAAAATCATATTTTGCAAATTTAATTGCATCATATTGGGCTTAAAACAATTTTAGGCCCAAAATCTCAAAAATTTCAAAATCGACCAAAATTGGCCCAATATCGAATATTGGCCCCAAAAACTTCATGGGCTGCCCAGGAACAGGCCCGAACAATACCTAGAAGAAATCAGCCGTCACAACGCTGCCGGAGAGACGTCGGTTGGCGGCCGCACGGCGGCGTCCGCCGCCAACATATCGTGCGGCGCATGGCCGCACGCCGCCGTGCCAAGCGCGACGCTTCCTCGCAGCACCGTGCGCCAACCGTGGCGCACATCAGGCCGACCACCGCGCAACATCTTGCACGTGGCCACTGGCCACGACCGGCCAGCATGCAGCAATCGCGCGGCCAGCGCGCGCCACAGCGCGCGCGTGACGGGTGGTCGCCGCCGCCCATGGCAGCGGCTGGCAGCATGCTCCAAAATTTTTTTTTTGTTTTGATTTCAAAATCAAGATCTATGCAATTATGGCACAATTATGTATTGAAGGATCCGAGCCTGGCTCTGATACCACTGTTGGCGACAATGGCGGATCCGGATCCCGTTTCCCGGGGGCGCAGCGGAAATCAAAAATTGCCCCGAGAAACGTTCAATACATTCAAATACAATTCTATAAACATTCATAGGGTGTTCATAGAATCGTTACCTTGCTGGCGTCTAGGCGCCTGGATCCAACCAGAATTCGTAGGGAAATCTGGCTCTTGAATTGTAGGCGGCGGTAGATCCTCCTAATCAGGTCCACAACCGGAATCAAGACACCTTCGTCAGCCTGCACTAGAAGGACTGACGAATTCAGCACGGACGGAAACTCCTCGTCGCGATGATCGAAACAAGTCCGATCACGTAGATGGCGGCACACGGCGGCGGCACGGGGTGGCGCAAGGCGGCGGCCGGCGGCGTGAGGTTGAGGGAGAGGAGGGGCGGCGGAGTGTGAAGTATGGAGGCTAGGGTTGTGAGTTAATTGTAATGATTGAAGCCCTAGACCAACTTAAGTAATTAAAGATGGTACATGGGCTTGAACCGGCCCATTGGACCTGGGGCGGGCCCAGTCCAATATATGAACATTCGGTTCATTTAAATCACTACGGTTTCATCATAACTCCGATCGACGATCAGATCGGACCGATCGAATCAGTTTCCAAAACTGAACATTATGATGCGAAAAACAATTTTTCAGATTACCTAGTCCAAAATGACAATTTTGCCCCTCAACAGTGGGAAATCGCATTTTGACCCCTGTTGACTTTTAGGAAGTCGCACTCCCTAAAATCTCCTTCCTGTGCTCAACACATTGAGCTCAGTTTCCATGCGGGAATCATGAATCCAATACTTGTGTGACCCTCAATGGTTCAGGGATACAGCTAGCCGTGGGCCCACAACCATTGCGGCTCCGAAATCACAATTTCGGACTTGACCATCGGATCATGGTAAAGCGCCTAGCAACATCGCCCCATGATCCCCTAGGTATCACTGATAGTGCCTGCAAGAACCAGTTGGTCGTGGTTAGCGTACAGTACGGTCCTTTCAACACATATATCCTGATTATATCAACGACCATTGGTAAATCGAGAGTCGCTAAAGATCCGATAACTATGCATACATCTTGGAGATCGAATAGTGACATCGCGAGTGTAACTAGGTAAACCCATTTACCTAAAACACTTCCAGTACTCTGGCCAGAGTTTTATACACTATTATCCCCTCAGATAACATAGGATATCCACGCATTAAAGCGAGCGGTGAATCCTCGACAACGAAGCATCGACTCCTACATGCATCGGGGCCTCACCCAATCCCGCCACCTAATGACCCCAAGTGAGTCGGTAAAAGGGTCAAAGTGAGGCGCCTATCATATAGAGTCTCAATGACGTTTCGAGTAGTGAGGACTAATCATTACAACCAAGACCTCGGACTTATCCACTCGACAAATGGTGACCACTTGGAAAGTCCGAACGAGGGTAGTTCGATAGATCACCAGGTCACTATCCATCTGCATGCTCAAAACATCCCAATTTTCCCTACCAATGAAACATGGTACTTCGCATAACAGATGCTAGTCTCAAGCTCGGGCGGCCTTATCCTCATTTTGACGGCCCAATCGACTAGGAACGAATTCAGAATGCACAGTGATCATTAGATGTGTTTCATGATAGCCATCATATCCACTATCACATCTAACATACACTATGGTGCATTCTATGTCTTTATCCAACACAATTGTTAACATTATGTAAAATAATGAAAATAAAGAATGCCATAAATAAATGCGTATTTCATAAATAAAGATTGTCATATACAAGAGTCTATAAAACCCACACGCCACAAGTTGGCTAGTTGGGCATCTACTCTAACAGTTCAGCCTTCACCAGCTGACACGTCAAACATTCAGCTACAAATCTAGCAACATCCCTCTTCATTCCTGGCCACCAGTACAACTGCTGGAGGTCCTTATACATTTTCGTACTTCCTGGATGTACTGAATATGGAGCTGTATGAGCTTCTTTCAAAAGTTCAGCTCTTAAATCATTTACTTGAGGTACCTAGATTCTGTCCATAAACCTAACAATTCCATCTTATGAAAAATAGAGTTGTTGCCTCTTTCTTTATCTTGTTTGACCCATCTCTTCAATTTCTCATCTTGCAGCTGACCTTCTCGAATTTGGTCTAACAAATTTGATCTTACTGAGAGATTTTCTAAAATCATATTATTGCAGCTGGACACTATCTCGAGTCCAAACTTTTCAATATCAGCTGCCAACGGCTTCTGGACAGTCAGCTGAGCTAATCCAACAGATTTCCTGCTTAGTGCATCAGCTACCACATTTTCTTTTCCTGGGTGATAGCTGATCGTACAGTCGTAATCTTTAACCAGATCCAACCATCACCTCTGTCTCATATTCAATTCTTTCTGGGTAAAGAAGTATTTCAAACTTTTGTGATCTGTAAATATCTCACACTTCTCCCCATATAGATAATAGTCTCCACTATCTTAAGGAAAGACAACAGCTGCCAGTTCCAAATCATGCGTTGGGTAATTCTTCTCGTGATTGCTTCAATCAATGCTTGACTTCAGTTTTAGTCAAAACTAGTTTTGTACATTCTAACTGTCCAGTTATATTTCACCTGTTTTCTTGTTAACGTAGTTAAGGGAACAGCTATCTTGGAGAATCCATGGATAAATCGCCTATAATATCCATCTAAACCCAAGAAACTCCTTATCTCTGCAACATTCATTGGTACTGGCCAGTCGCGAACAGCTTCTACTTTAGCTGGGTCGACTTCTATTCCATCCTTAGAAATTATATGACCTAAGAACGATACTTTCTCCAACCAAAACTCGCATTTGCTGAATTTAGCAAACAACTGTTTATCTTTCAAAATCTGGAGAACTGTTCTTAAATGTTGAACGTGCTCATATCTGGTCTTAGAATACACTAAAATATCATCAATGAATACAACTACAAACTGGTCCAAAAATGGTTGAAAGACCCTATTCATTAAATTCATAAAAGCTGATGGAGCATTCGTAAGTTCAAAGGGCATAACTAAGAATTCATAATGGCCATACCTAGTTCTGAAGGCTGTTTTATAAACATCAGATGCCTTAATCTTTAATTGATGGTATCCAGACCTCAAGTCGATCTTAGAAAATACTACTGACCCTCTCAACTGGTCGAACAGATCTTATATCCTAGGTGATGGATACTTATTCTTAATCGTCAATTTATTCAGCTCCCGGTAATCTATGAATAACCTCATACTTCCATCATTTTTCTTAACAAATAAACAGGGGCTCCCCAAGGGGAAGTACTTGGTCTAATAAACCCCTTCTCCAACAGATCTTGTATCTGTTCTTTTAGTTCTTTCATTTCTGATGGAGCTAATCGATAGGGTGATCTAGATACTGGAGCAGCTCCTGGAATTAAATCAATTGAAAATTCCAACTCTCTATCTGGTGGCAATACCTGGATATCTTCTGGAAAAACCTCAGGGAATTCATTTACTACCTCTACGGCTGACAGTTGGGGTCTATCAGTCGCTGCTAAGGATGATATAATTCGAGGAATTCTATTAACATGTTTGGCTAAAAACTGAAATGAATCTTTCTCTGGTGGGTTGACAGTTATTGCGCGTAGTTTAAAGTCAATTACTACCCCATACTTAGTTAGCCAATCTATTCCTAAAATCATATCAAATTCTGGCATCGGCAATACAATTAAATCAGCAGTAATCTGATGCCCTTGAAGCTTAAGTTCTAAACTCTTAAACAATTCGTGCGATACCAGCTTCTCTCCTGATGGTACCGATACACAATAGTCTATCAATACCTGCTCTGACTGAATGGGCAATTTCTTAACAAACTCAGCAGAAATGAATGAATGTGTAGCTCCTGAATCTATTAAAGCCAGAGAAGGAAATCCAGCTATCAAAATTTCACCTGTGACTACTGTCGAGTCTGGATGGGCTTGATCAGATGTCATTACATAGGCTCTGCTAGTCACCAGCTGCTTGAACATTGGACAATATTTCAAAATATGCCCTGGCATCCCACATTTATAGCAGACATTTTGTCCAAGTCTGCATTGTCCAGGATGGTGCTTGTGGCACTTAGGACATTCTGGCCTGTTATTACCAGCAGGAACAGAGCTAATAGGTTGAATCAGTAGAGGCTTTTGCCCTTGAGGCCCCTGCTGTTCTTATTTTGCTTCTTGAACGGCCTCTGGTCCTTCTGCTGAAAGGCTTGTCGCTTCAGTTGCCTTTCCTCATCAACATCTTTCCAATCTCTTTCAATTTGCAGGGTTCTATCCACTGCTTCTCTGTAGGTCCTTGGCACAGATAGCCTAACATTCATTTTGAACATCGGCTTCAATCCTTCCACGAAGTGACTCAGTTTCTCCTTTGGGTCACTTCCTATAAATGGCACAAAATAGCACCCTCTTTCGAACTTCCGCACATATTCCTGTACGGTTAAAATTCCTTGTTTGAGGGTCAAAAATTCCCTCTTCAATTCAGATCTCATTCCAGCCGTAAAGTATTGCTCAAAGAATACTTGTTTAAAATCTGTCCAAGTAAGATTTAACAAATCCACAGACAATTTGGCACCTTCCCACCAAATCATCGCTTCCTCTCTTAGCATATAGATAGAGCACCTGGGCCTATCTAAATCAGACATCTGAAGGTACTCAAAAATAACCTCCATGGATTTGATCCAGCTGTCAGCAACTAGTGGATCAGTAGTACCACTAAATTCCTTGGGTCTCCGTCGTCTGAACTTCTCTTGGGGATCATCATTGCTTGGTCCCCTGCTGCTGCTTGATTGGCCATTTCCTCTATTATTTTGTTCTACTAGCAGCCTTTACAGTTGTGTGATATTAGCATTATTATCACTATCAGTTTCTTCTAATGGAATACTTCGTCTAGTTCTTCCTCTTCCTGCCATTCTATATTCTATAGCCCGTAATCCACCACATACATATATCAGAACATGCTAAATAATTTAAAGACAATGCTCTGAATATAAACTCACAACTTAGAGGAACGGACGATGAACTTTGATCCAGCTGATGGTGCGTGTGTTTATCTCAGGAACGTTGCTCTGATACCATGTTGTGACGCCCGAACCCACGGGAATCATGAGTTGGGGTAAATAAAAATTTTCTAATAAAAAGAAGGGCTGAAAGAAAATATGTTATAAGCTGTATTCCTTATAACTTAAAAAGTAATTGAAACATGAACACAAAGCTGACAAACACATATACACTTGCGCGCCAACTACTGACAAACATTTTGCGGAAAAACAGATCCTATTATATATATTTCAGTTGCGAGTTACAACATCTGAAATTCTGTTTTAATATACAACTGTTGTAATTGATCTAATACAGATGCCTGACATACAATACAACATCAGCTATGACACGGAAAACGCTGGCCTTTGACAAACACACAATTGCGCGCACTGGAAACATTTGCGGAAAAACAGACTTTAATATAAATTGCAATTGCGATTTACAACATCTGATATTCTATTCTACGTTAGGGCAATCGACATATAGACGACTGCTCACCCTTCTCTTTATGGGAGGACAACTGATAGTTGCTCACCTCACCCATTATGACCGTCTGTTGTCTTTGCCATAAATCTTAAAATAAGCTTTTGTTCCTTTAACATTCTTTTCTTTAAACTTTCCTTCTTAAAATCCTCGGGTTCCTTCATTTAAAACTCTTGCTTCCGCTTTTAAAATTTTACTGAGTATCGAATTCAGCTTTTTGAAACTTATCTTTAAAATGAAACCAGTCGTAAGAGAAACCAGTCGCAATGAATAGGAACCAGCTGAATGAATAGTAACCAGTCGCAAGATAGAAACCAGCTGAAATGAATAGTAACTATCTGTTGACAGCTACAACTCAAGGAAACGACGTCGTTAATTTGAATCAGTCGTAACAATAATCGCTAACAACGCGACTTGGGAATAAGTGTAAAACGATGTCGTTGCTTTAAGAAGCTGACATAAGAAAGTCTGATAATAAGAATAAACTGACGTAAGAATATCTGTTATCAAACATGACCACGAATAAATGAAACGATGTCGTTAACGCATCAACCAGCCTCAAGGAAAAGCGCTAACATACATGAAACCAGACGCAAGGAAAATACCAGTCGCAATGAATAGTGCAACTGCTGATTTTACGAAAACAACGCAGCTGCTGAAATTTGACTTGATATTTGTAACATCAAAACAACAATTATGCTATCAGTTGTTGCCTATCAAACCAGACTTTATACTGATTCAACTAGCATCTACCGATTACATAGCTATCAAATTCTGATATTACAACTACTGAATGGAAGAACATTCATAAACACTCTTGGATTAAACTCGAATCCTCAGTACTTTAAAACATCATAAACTTTCTGGAAAACATTTGGAAGCATCAAAACATCATTTTGAACCCATCTTTCTTTCCTTCTTTCATGCATAAATCATTT